>VDFB02385285.1:0-29689 GCA_007258455.2 Sequoia sempervirens | reverse complement strand
TAGTTGTAAAATCCTCTAAGTGTCATGTCTACACTATAGATTGATCCCATCCTCTCATTATTGACTTGATGCACAAGAGTGATGTAAAATTTGTAGGACAATTTTATTGGTTAGAAATTGTAAAAATTGATGCTACCCCTAACTTTGATATCTTCTCAGGCATAATGATTGGTACTATTGAAAAATATCTTGGGAGATTGTCAAATTGCAAGGGTCATGTTCTCTTGAGTTGATTAGATGGACTTTATGGTCATGGAAAAATAACAAAGACAACAATTAAACATGTAGGTGTCATAGATGTGATGCAAATTACACTCCTTTTAGTGCTCTAAAACAAAGTGTTCCTAGAATGATCCCTCTCTTCAATGCATAGGCTTTTTTGGATATGATTTTCTTTCCTCCATGTGCATTAATGCTCATTAAATGCCTTTAAATACCAAAACATCACACATATATATGTATCAAGTTAACTTATAACAACTAGTGGAATAGGCAAAAATCAACAAAATTTGGATTTAAAAATTTTGGGTGTTGATTTCATGTGATACAGGAAGAAACCCATATACTTCATGAGATCGACCAAAGATAAGGGAAGTGCAAATATCGAGACACGAAATATATGTATGATTGTAAGTCAAAAGATAGATACAATAAGCAAGTAATTATGTGCAAATAAGAATAAAATAGGATAAGATATAATATGTAAAAATATGTATAAATAAATATAGATGAAAAATAAAGAATAAATTCAACTTTATATGAGAATATAATATTTGTTAATATATAAATTATATGAAAATATTTCATCAAATCAGAAACTAAATAAAAATTAATACAAACATACAAATTTCACCATAAAGTGCTTGGTCTTGTAGACATTTTTTTTTAAGCTACGTTGGTCTTGTAGACATTATTAAAATCAAATATTTCCTTTCATTTCTCGCAAGCCTTACCTAATGGCTCGCGTTGACGAAAAAGCCAGACGATCAACGGAAAAGAGTTAATTTAAACCGGGCGGGAGCCTGAAAAATTTGAATTCGAATTCGAAGGGAAGAAGAAGAAGAGAAGATAATAAATGAAGAGGAAAAACGAAATCCAAAGGTAAAGTAAAGAAAATCGTGTAGGCAGTGAAAAGTGCAACGTTCATTAATTCAGTTTTTGCAGGGGAAGAAGTGTTAGTGATGGGAAGGGGAGTGAACAGCAGGACGCCGCTCAAGGCGAAGGCGGGGGCGAGGACTCAGGGCTTACGCCACAATGACGATGATATGGAACGAGCTCAAGCTCGCGCCAGCGCCACCATGAGGAGGAAGTCCCTGCTGGCGCAGCCACAGGCGGAGCAGCCCTCCCCCTCTGGCGCCCTCCTTGCCAAGGATCAAATTCTCGATCTTTTTCAGAACTGCATCAAGCTGGCTTCTGAAAATGTAACCTTAACTTTGCTCCACTGTCTCTGGATTTACATGTCTTGAAGCTTGCAAGAACAATTCCTGACTTTGTTGCACTCTTTGGTTTCAGAAAATTAATCAGCGGAATACTTGGGAGCTTGATCTCATTGATCATCTCAGTGATATTATAAAAGTGGAGGATGAGGACACAGAGACCAATTTCCAGAAGGTTCCCCCCTCCCTTGAGTGTATTCTTTTTTTTTTAACTAGGTCTAGGTTTCAATCTTTGCTGTTGATATTGATTGGGTATGGTATGGTGCGGTGGCAGGCGAGTTGCTCATTGGAAGCGGGTGTGAAGATCTACTCATTAAGAGTGGATTCGGTGCACTCCGAGGCATATAAGGTCCTTGGCGGCATCAATCGCACTGGAGCAGGTGATGCAGGTGCACCCCTATTCTCTGCCCCGGATTTCTTTACTCTGCATTTAGAAAAAGGGTAGGACCGTTTTTATACCTGTTTGGCTTCGAGGTTGTAATGGGCCAAATCCATTTCGTTGAAATTGTCTGAAGCCGGTCAGAACAACACTTTGTAGACATTGAGCCGCGATGACTCTTTGTGAGCAACTTCTCACAAATTACAATTAATTCTTATTCTTAATCCTAAATTAATTACAGTGATTCATGTGCGTTGCAATATTTGCACCTTTTACATCACTTTGAACAATGCCTTTTCATTACCTTATATATCTTAATACATACGCCTTATCTCTCTTACCAATGGTATTATGGGTTCTCCCTCCTTCATGCTACGCTGCCATTATATCTGCATAATGCCATTTTACTCATCCTCATGCTTGTTTCTTTGTTCTCCAAAATACATCAAACATTTGAAGAAATTCCTTTCTTTGTCCTTTTATATGAAATATAAACAATCCTGTGACCTAATTTACCATCTGTTTGTATAATTGGTTGTTGAAATCTTAGTTCCAGTGCCATGCGTGAAGAAGAAAATGTGCAATATTTTTGCTTCAGTTGACACCTGCTTGTTATTTGTAAACATGATTTTCTGTATGGTTGATCGACAGTGCTCTTCTGGAAAGCTATCAGTGATCTTTGATTTGCATTTCCCCTCGTATTGTGGGTTGCTTCTCAAGATTTAAGTGGTGAGATCTTACGGAAATGCCTAGAGTAGTCTTGTGAGTGGTTTTCTTATTGTGCAGGGACAATTGCATTCCATAATTTTCAGCTCAATGTGGCAGGCAAATTCCAAGAAATTGCACCTTTCTTTTCTTTTTGAAATAATAGTTTTTGAATATAATACATTACAAAATTAGAATGCAATTCATAGCTAGGTTTCGAAAATCCAAAACCAAGAACATAATCTAGTTTTATAGATCAAAGAAAATGGAAGCTAGTTGAAACCTTAAAACTATGGTTATATCCATACACTACCAAATCCTCTTTAATTTATCCCCTTTCTTTATTCTTCTTTTGGCTTTTGCCAAATGGGTACAATCATTAGTGCGATAAAATTGTATTTATATCTTCTTTTAATTGGTCTTATTTGATTCATAACTTAATGACAAAAATTGTATCTATATTTATAGTATGGCAAAATTGGGGATAGTTCTTCATGAATTTTGTATCTATATATTTTAAAAGCTTTTTTTGCTTCCTTTCCCTTAAATTTTTCATACCTAATGGTCCACCTTTTTCTTATGTTACACAAAGTCTTGGAGTGAGGTGATGGGTTATTGAGGAAGGGAGAACAAGGAACTTGATTTGGGGGTTTGGAGGTAGAGCCCCTAGCAGGGTTGGGGGCAACGCCTTTGTTGAGACTCAATTCAATTTTGCTTTAGTACCTTCCCTTTTGTGTGCCTTAGTCATATTTGACCTTATCTAGCCATTGTTTATAATTGATTTGAGACATCCTAAATGGGTCCCCTAAGTGTCAAAAGGTGCAAAGACCCATATAAAGTCTAAGTTTGGGCTCTCTTTGGTGTTTTCCTTAGTATTTCATGTGTTGTTAGAGTTTTGGACTTGCGGGGTTGTCCATACTTGTACTTTCCTTGTTGATCTTGACAACCCACTTAAATCCTTGGTAAATTTTGTTAAAGTGTTGTTTTGTTGGAGTGATGGTGTTTCCCCTCTCTCGATACCATTCCCTTGGTGTTCTTGAGCCTTGAGGTCAAATGTATTATTAGAAGATTAAGTCCTTTGCCCCATTTTAAACTTTTGTATTTCCTCATCCATCCATCCCGTGGTACCCATTCCCCTTCATCTTTGCTCCACGAACTTTGATCCTTTTCCTTCCAAAATATTTCCAACTTTTGCAGGGCTTGACTTTCAACCATCCTTCAACTTGGTACCAATTTATGTCCCTTCTTCTTGATCTCGACACCTTGACTCCTTGGTTTCTATTAGAGTTTTAGGATATTTCATACTCCATTCCCAAGGTTTCTAGTAGTGTGGAAGCTTGATGCACAAGGGGATCACATTGTGTTCCATCAAACTTTCAAAGAGGGACATGCTCCCGTCCAAGTCCAACGTGTTATAAAGGACTCAATATATGAAGGAGATGATGGTATCTATAGGAGTTTTGGAGTAAGTCTTGCCCTCCTCCCAAGCATTGACATGTGGTGAAGTTTGATAATCCCCAAATGCTCAACATGCTTAAGAGGAGAGACTTAACATCTATCAAGGGTGTGAGGATGTTAAAGCACAACTCATCTTATGGCCTTCATTAAAGTAAAGCGCAAATATTTCAAAGAGAGCTTTGTATTTTGGAAGGGACAAAATTTTAATATATATTCAAACACTCATTGCAAATGAGAATGATGCGACCCTTGTCCATCCACTCCATCTACTCACCATTATTGTTCTTCTCCTAGCTACCTTGCGCACTCCTCTAGCTACTTGCATTGAATTTATTTGTTCTCTTTACATCTTGAATGTCCATATAGGAGGGATTGTATTTGGGCCATTGATTTTGAATTGCTACAATCTTGTTTCCCATGGAAAGCTCCAAGAGGTTAAAAGGGATGCTTTGTTTTATTTTGGAGGATTGGTTGGTGATTATTTCGAGAAGACTTAGCTGGTGTCAGAACTTTTTGAGGTTTTGGCCATTGAAGTTTAGTGGCAATAAGGCAATGGATTCTATTGAAGCGTTAGAAGAGAATATTGCAAAGCATTGCAGGTGTCATGTCTTTAGGATTGTAGGTACACTTTCAAGGAAATTTTTGAATGTAACAGAGGTTTTCTCTTATCATAGTTGTTTTTATGAGTGTAAATCTGATTTTGTAAATGTGCTTGCTTTTGTAAAACTATTACAATCTTTGTAATGATCAATTTGCATTGACACATGGATTTGTGTAGCTCAGTAATGGATAATTAAGCATGTTTTATCTATTATACTCAAACTTTGATGCATTTTGATCAAATATTCTACATTTGTTTTGCACTGTAGTTTTGGCTTGTTAATTGTCACTTTGTAACCCATTGTTTTGACCAACATTGTATGTGTAATTTGGTAACCCCTATGAAAAAATATTTTGAAACATGGAAGGAGAGGAAAAAAGAGTATACAAACTATGATGTCCCCCTGGGGCTATGAAAAAAATATTAATTACTGTAGTAATACTCTTTTTTCCTCTCCTTCCATGTTTCAAAATATTTTTCTTACCAATCATTTGATGATATAGTATCTTAGATTTTTGTGGTTGCAATTTGCTTTCTAGGTAATTGTGATACTCAAATAATTACTGTAGTAATATTCATTATAGCAGGAAAGACGATTATGTTTTCTGTTACTATCTTTATTGTTTGAACTTAACTTAATGATAATAATTGTAGTAGATATCAAGAACAGAATTCCTTGTGCATCATGATAGAACTGACTCAAATATGATTGTTGACAAAGGTAGCCTGTCTGCAAGCAGCCTGCCAAACAGATAACTGAAAGGATTTAGAATAGCCATAATGGTCTATAAGATTCATTGAAAATGGTTTACAAGGGTTTTTACTTTAAAACAGAGATGCAATTAAGAAACTGTATCCTCCTTTTGTCCCATGTCAATAGTGTCTATGAAGTTATTGTACTTTTGATCCAATATTATAAATATGAGGATTTGCATCATAGTGATATCATTACATTCAAACTTAATGAACATCAATGACTTTGCAGAATGTGATAGAGAGGGAGAAACTGAGATTTCAGACCAGCAGGAAGGTGATGCAAATGAGTCTGCAAAGGTCTGCAAAACTATCGATACTCATAAGTTCTGTGGGGACAAAAATTACTGTATTTGACTTGATTTCTTCAACATTTATCGTGCAGAGTTCAGATCCATCTACTACTTTGGAATCTTCTTTTGATGCACTGAATATGAAAAAATTTGATGGTAACCTTTCAGCTTTTAGGCTTGGATGTATCTATCAAGTAATTTTCCTTGTAAATTTGTAATTCTAAAGTTTTGAAGTTTGTATTTGGAAGACTCTTCATATTTACTGCTGAATTTTCCCTTGCTTCCAATATTTTCAGTTGCTTTTACAGTAGATCCTTTGTATCATCAAACATCTGCACAATTTGATGAAGGGGGGGCCAAGGGTCTTCTTTTGAATACCCTTAGTGCTTACAATGATTGCCGTATAGTATTTGATTCCCTGGACATTCCTGGGAAAAACATGAAATCCAGTGTAGCACAAGCTAATGACATTCATGAGAAAGTTGATGTGCGTTTCATCAAAGGTATTGCCTTCCCAATAGCCTCTTGGAGAGGCCTTTTATTTTCACTTTTTTTTTTTTAACTGAGCAATAAAGTGATGGCAAATGTTATTATATGAAACAGATAGTGTTGACCAGATGGTGTTGGGCATGCAAGCTAAAATGGAGATCTCACCAATTCTTCAGGAAATTCTTATATTGCTTGATGATCCTTATCGGAATTCTATAGAGGCTATTGCATTCATGCAAAATAATGATGACACCATCCATCCTTCTCTTGAGATGCAAGAAGTATTTAATGGAGAAGATGTAATGGATGATGCTTTTGATGTAGGTCCACAGGATTTTGAATGCAGCGATAATGTTGGTGTTGTAGAGGATAATCTGAATAACATGAGCCCAGACTCTAATGGTTCTTTTGCTCAAGAAAAAACTGACAACGAGGTCATAATATTATTCATAGTCCACAATTTTGTTATGCCATTTCTTTTTTATCTCTATAAATAAATGGATATGCATTATCTTCAGTACACTACAACATCTCACTGCACTGTGTTTTATTTTCAGGCGAGATTTGGTTATGGCGAATTCATCTTTGAAGATGATAACGACTCAACGAGTGAACATACACTTGACTATTTGTTCTTAGGTATGGGGGTATTATCCAAATCAAATGCGTGGGCTGGTCCTGACCACTGGAAGTTTCGGCGAATTAAAGGTGGATTCATCAAGCCCTTTTTAATGTTCCTACTGCAGCTGTCTTAAAATTTACATATTCTCTTAAATATGATTTGTTGGCTGACATGAAGGCATGCTCTGCAGATGTGCAACAGAGTTCAGATGCTCAGAGTGAAGTTTCAGAAAAAGATAACAAATCAAAGAAGAAGAAAAGGGAACCATTTTCCATTGACTTTTTGAATTGTTCTGAAACTGAAAATATTAGTTCTTTTGCTCCCCCTAAAACGCAGCGGTCCTTGCTATTGCCCCAGAATAGTGCCTATAATAGGACTACTCTTCCAGAAGACTGTCATTACCAGCCAGAGGAGTTTGTAAAGCTCTTCTTAATGCCACGTGTTATGGTAAACACATCTCTTTAACTTTTGATCTCTTATTTTTCCACACAATAATCTAATTTTGGCTTCTACTTATTTACAGTGTATCGGGAAAAAGGGAAGAAAAGTCAATGGTAATCTTTCTCACATTTGTCTTTTGTGTCTGGACGTAACAACAGATCTAATTATTTATTTTAATGGAAATATTGAGGTTCATTATCTGTAATTTAATTTATAGCATGTTTACATTCTCGGCAAACTTGAAATGTTTTATGCAATTTGTTTCAGATGATTTTCTTGAACATACCAACTGTTTTGAACCATCAGTTTCATGGGGCAACAACGATGGTTTTGATTCTAACTGGGATGATACACTCATTGATAGTGATCTTGAAGACTCAAATGTGAACATGGTTGTTCAGCCTCGTAAGGTTTGACATTGACACATAACTTTTTTATACAACATTTTATATAGTTTCTATCAAATGCTATCTTGCCAAAATGGTGCCTTTCTATACTAAAAAAATTATAGGAATGTATATAAAATGTGGATGTCTAATCTATATAGGTTGTTTTTCATTCAGAAATGACGACAAAAATCTGAGTGGAACAATATGGGTGCAATCACTTTACACATTCTTTCTTCATTTTAAGCTTGTGGCATGGCAGTTATATAAATCATATGTTTATCAGATCTCAACTTTTGTTGTTCATACGGTTTTTGAACAGATTGGATTTTGGTACATGCTTGTTTGTTATGCTTTTGCCTAGTTGAAATGGCATCTTATGTTCTATAGTGCATTCAAATTTTTGAATTAAAATTTAAAAAATACAGAAGGGTTTGGAGGCTTCAGCAATACAGGTTGGTGAAGGTTTTGATTGGGGAAGAATACAAATTTCAAGTGGGAGGAAACAGTATGATTGTAATCATTCCTATTTCTGATATAATTTTTTTGTTTTCAGATTTATCCATCACTATATAATAACTTGTAATCTTGTCCTGTTTAGACATCAAATTTGTTATTTTTGGGTTTGTTTTGTTGTTATCACTTCATGATCATAAACAGCTGCCTGCTTGCTTTCATGCATCCTTTATAACAGTGTTCCATGAGAGTACTTGCATATATGCACCCCTTATAACTTTTTACTATATATGCAATTAGTAGAATAGTCCTCTACAATGGCCATACTGTTTTTAAGAATCTTTATTCTTGCAAATAATGGTGGTGGCTTTTTCATCTTTCCATTGCCTTACTGACTTGAAGTGAAGGATTATCTTTGTGGACTCATTTTCTATCCATCTTGATCACGGGAGTTTAAACACATCTTATCAGTAATCTTCTCTTAGAATATGTTGTTTCTCATTTACTTGAAAAAGGCTAAATCATCCTCAAATTGGCAAGCCAATTTTGTTTTTTACTGTGCATCTATCTCTCATTGATATGACACCATCATCAGTTTGTCTACCACTTTGAAGGCTTGTTGATATGGGACAGCGATTGAATCCTTCCAGTTGCTTTTGTCTTGTCTCCTCATATTCCCTTAGAGTGTCATAATAGACCTTTTGTCTTCCAATTAGAGCCTACATTCACTTTTCCTTCTTATCAAGCTTACCCATTCATTGGGCAATGTTTGTGACATTGATACCAGTTTCAGACATTTGACTTCACGTGAGTCTTCTATTTCTGTATGCTCACTTTATCATTTTGTTCCATTGTATCTCTTATTTTCCAGTTCAATCTTTTTGAGCGACTTATTGCAATGGAGGAATTCACCTTCACCTCATGCTTTTGCCAAGTTGGTTAATGACATAATCTGAAATAAATAAATCCACGTGATCCAAGGAATTGAACAAAGCTTTAGCACTAATATTCTTCATATTTGCCCTTGTGATTCAAATGATTACTTCACTAACACTTATTGACACAGTTTATTAATGAAATGAAATGAAGAATGTATAACTAAGTGCCATGCTCAAGGAATCTGCTTTTCCATCATGTTGTGATTAATTTCTGTTTTATTGGAAATGAAACAAAAAAATAGAATGAGCAAGAAACTTGAAAGAAGGAAACAGGAACAAAAATATTGCCATAACCGTAGCAGCAAAATTTGTTTCAGGAAAAAATGGCAAACCAAAAGATAAAGATTTTTTTCTAACTCCAAAAAACTGGAATTTAGGTAGGAAAAATTAGACTTTCAAAAAACACAGAAAGCCACACAAAAAGGAGTAATACCTACTGCTTTTAAAAATTTAAGGCATTTTAATAGCATAGAGATATAGAAAGCAAAAAAAATTGAGAGTTTACCCCATGAATTTTGGAATATAAATCTTTTCATTTATGTTTATATCGCTGGCTACATTGCATTGTATGGTGTATACTCAACAGTGCTTAAATGATAACTAGATACTAAAAGTAAAAGTTTTCAAATTTTCAATTACAATCTACTTTGCACAAAGTTAACCTACAAACTACGTACAAAGTATCAAAAAATCAAATGTAACTAGTTAAAGAATCTTTTCTTGACCATTGATGTTGGCCTCCGTAAGACTCAAAATCCTTGGGATTGGGTTGATGGAAGCAATACAAGACTATGAAGGAGCACTTTTAAAAACTTGTTCCTTTCCAAGAAAAATCACAAGCGCTGAGTGACAACCAACAAACCAAACAACCTGTTAGTCAAAGATATTGAGGATTTTGCTATCCTATAAATACTAGCATTGAAGTCATTGAGGTTGAAAATAGCCACCTTGCAAACAAGTGAAAAAATTGAAAAACCCTTTGCTGATGAAAAAATTAATAAAAATTGTTTAAACCATAGTTGGAAAACTCGGACTCGCCGCGGACTCGGCAGCCCAAAATATGACTCGGACTCGGGGACTCGGCACGGACTCGGGAAAAGACTCGGCAAGGACTCGGCAAAAAAAAAAACCGTAGTTTTACAAAAAAACAAGAACAAATTAATGCATTTAGAGAACATAAGAGCCTAATTTGATTATCAAACACTTATAATTCAAAGATTACACATGTCATATGATCATCAAACACTCAATAATTGAAATTTCATCATTCATATTCATCAAATACTCATAGTTTCAATGTAGAACAGCATCATAAATTTATAAATGTTTACATATAATCATGTCAAAAAGAGGAAAACATTAACAACCACATATAATCTACATCTTCCTTTTTCCCCTCCCAATGGTACTCAATTTTGGAGGCCTAGAACTAGAAGGTGCCCGTGCTATAGTATCCAAACGAGGACTAGGAGATCGAGAAGGGGAAACATGATATTCGAATGTGTCTTCATCGTCCTCCATGGCATCCAATCTTGTTGCTTCTTCTTCTGCTGCTGCTCTCTCTAGTTCAGCAAGATCCTCATCAGTAAGGAAGACATCAGCCTCATCATTTTGTTCATCAATAGTCCATTCACCATATGGATCAATGTCATCCAAGTCGATGGACTCATGTGAAACACCCTCCACCTTTCTAGTTCGAAGGCGAAGGTTGTATCGAACAAAAACTAAATCATTTAGGCGCTGCTGAGTCAACCTATTCCTCTTCTTTGTGTGAATGTTCTCAAACAAACTCCAATTCCGTTCACACCCAGAAGCACTGCATGGCTGTGACAAGACACGTATGGCTAGCTTTTGAAGATTTGGTGTGCTAGCACCATAGTTCTCCCACCATAGATCTACAAAAACATGTTTAAAAAATATAAGTATTAAGAAATAAGAATAAAGTAAAGTTTAAAACTTTAAACAATCTATATGTAAGAATCAAGTTTCTAATTTCATTTTTTACCTGGTTGTTGTTTTCCTCTCCTTTCAATTGCTTGTTGGGAGGAAAAGAGTCTCCCCTCTGCACCTTTGTAGACCTTGAATAGATAAAAGAAAAAGTAAATCAAATATAGAAAATTCATAGATAGTCAAGGCTCAACATTGCAAATTCATAAATAAGATGTAACAAATCTCACCTCCAACTCATCAAGCACTTTATCTCTCAGCTCAGGATCAGGCACCATCCTATCAATGCATATGACAAGACCTTCCATGACCTCCTCATCCGCCTTAAATGTGTCCGAGAAGTAGAACTTCGGATTCAAGAAGTAGGCAAAGGCATGGATCGGCTGGTGGAGTTGGTGTGTCCATCTCCGATCAATGATGCGCCATATGATTTCATATTTCTTTTTGTTTCCGCCATAGTAACGTGATATGGCCTCTTTGGCCCTATCCATGGCCTCATAGATGAACCCCATTGGCATGCCATCTCCATCCACCATACGAAGAACCCTCACCAAAGGTTCTGTCACCTAAAAAAATGAAAACAAATGTTAAATCATAACAAAATTAACCCCTAAAAAAAAAAAACAGCAAATAGATTATCATGTATAATTTATTTTTGTGTGATTGCTACTTACCCCCATCAACTCCTCTCCATTTTTGATGAATGTCTCATCAAAAACTATGGCAACAATCCTCTCCCCTTCAGGTCTATTGGAAAATGAGGACTCCTTCCAAGCATCAGACACGAACATTTGTTTGAGATGATTAATGGCACCAAGAATGCTTTGCAATGTGAGGAAGTGGCTAGCAAATCGTGTCACTCCAGGTCGCACAAGGTCCTTGCCATTTGTAAATTTCCTCATCAAAGAAAGCACCCAAGTATGGTTGTAGATAAATTTTGTAACACTTTTTGCATCTTCAACCACACTTTTGACCCATGAAATCTTCCCAATGTCCTCTAGCAATAGATCTAAACAATGTGCAGCACATGGAGACCATGCAATTGTGGGATACCTCTCCATAAGTAGTCTACCTGCAGCTACATATGCAGCTGCGTTGTCCTTGATGATTTGGACAACATTATCAACTCCAACCTCCTGGACCACCCCATCTAATAGATTGCATAAAGTCTCAGCATTTTTAACTTCATGGGAGGCATCTATTGATTTTAGAAACACCAATCCACCATTAGAGGCCACTAAAAAGTTAAGGAGAGTTCTATTTCGTCCATCTGTCCACCCATCAGATAAAATGCTGCAACCTTTTCTTCGCCAAAATTTTTTTTGCTCATCAACCACAAACTGTGTATTCTTTACGGCTTCCTCTAGCAATGGCCCACTCAAATCTTTAGATGATGGAGTCTTAAACCCCTTTCCTGCAACTGTAAGGGCATTCACCAAACCTTCCCAATATGGGCTGTTTGCAACATTGAAAGGTAGATTATTGTAATACCAAAAGTTTGCAGCAGCCATCCTAGCTTCTTGATGCTTTTCTTTATTCCAACCTGTACCTTCAAGTGAAGGTTGTGCTCCTGGAACATTACGTGGAACAAAATAATTTGGTCCTGATGAAGGACCCTGACTAGCAGTAGAAAAAGAACCATCAGGACTCTCCCCAAAAGATGAATGTGGAGCACGGAAGCTTGGACTTGCAACACCATGGGGCTTAGAGGGTGCAGATTGGGATTGAGATCCACTCATCGCTGATGTTAGGGCATCTTTTGTTTTTTGTCTTTCCTCTTTCTTAAGCTCATATTCAGCAAGAAGGGCCTTCATCTCTCTAATGATCTCAGGAGTGGTATTCTTGCATCCCTCCACATTTTGACCAGGGATTCTAGCAAGGTGGTATTTTAATCTGTTTATTCCTCCTGTCATCCATTTGTTGCATTCATGACATGTCAATTCACCTTTTTTATTTCCTGGAATTGCATACTTCCATGCAGGGTCTTTTTTTACTCCCTTTGGATTTGAAGACGACATTGCTGTTTCAAGTTCAAAATGAAAAGAAAAATCAGCTAGGGTTTGCAAAAAAACAGCAAATAAATGTGATTCAAAATTTCAAAGTTTCAAACATTTGCAAAAGAAAAAAGATGCAAAACCAAGCTAGAAAGTAGAAAGAATAAGAATTAGGCTATTAAGGAAAAGAGAAAAAAATTTGGCAGCATTTCCCCTTATTTTTCTTGATTTTTTAAATTTTGAATGCAAAAAAATTGAAGAAAACAAACAAAAAGCAGTGTTAGATCACTTACCTTGCTCGATTTTGGCCTTTTTGGTTCGTTCTCCCTTCTTCTATCAATCCCACAGCAACTTGCAGACCTGGTTTTCAAGAGTGACAGTCAAAAAATGAAAGAAAAAAGCAAAAAAATCATGGGTTTTAACCCGTTTTTGAGACTCAGCCGCGCAGGAGAGTCCTGGGTCGGGACTCCCGAGTCCGCAAACTATGGTTTAAACTTGTGATAAATTGTGATTTAGAAAATTTGTTTGTGATTTTTTGGGAAAAAATCGTTAAAAATTGCAAGGGCCAATTTCTTGAAAAAAATTATGATTATTGCAGGTTAAAAATTGCTAACAATGGTGGTTTGCAATTACTCACGTTTTCTTGCAATTTATGCTTCTATGACCATAATACATGGAGTTACTTTGCAGAAACACATTTTCAATGAAAATCCTACTAAAAAATGAATCATGCTTCTTCTTGAAATCACCAATTACAAATTACAAGAAACTAGCTTAACTATGGATATCATGGGATCCTACAGTGATTATAATATTTCTATACAAAACGCACTACTGGGATCAGGAATTCTTATGCACAATCCATAGAATGATTTCTGCAGCTCTAGATGCCATCAACATACCCAAATATACATATTTATGCATACATTTCCTTATCAAACCATCAAACAACATATCCTAGGAAGATTAAACACACCATTTATGCATTTGAACTGATTGGATTTCTATTCTATTTTAATGAATTTATTCTTGTATGAATGTCATAATATGTATCTGGTAGGGATCAAATTCCTCCCACAATGACATTACTTGTAGGACAAGCAATGTTGACACAGCGTGTGATTGGGTTGTTATAATGACTTTGTCTTTGTTGGAATGAATGAGGCACACATCGGGTATGTACTTGGTATAGTGCCATCTCACTCACCTTTGTCCAATAATAGGATGACAAATTTGGTTGGCAGTGGCTGAATTTGTGAGTGACAAATTTGGATATTCTTGTGGTCCAGACATTCCCTAGATTCTTTGTTTTTGTCCAATTCTTTCTATAAGTATGAATATAGGAATTCATGTTTCCTTTGGATTGCTGAGTTTGTATAGAATAGTCAGTTTTGAGTGTGTTACACATTTGTTTGAGGATGAAGGTGGTGGTACATGAATTGTGACTTTGATTTCATTATTTTTGGAACAATAAGACTCTCGTCATTTCTTGTAGAGTAACCCTCTCCTATAGAGGGAAATAGTGATTCATGACAAAAGCTAATTACAGATCAAAGATCAAGAATATGATGGTAACACTTGAAAATCTGATTATCTTTCATTTGCTAAACCTTGAGATTCTGGTTTTCATTTCACTATGAAATAAAAAAAATTGTATATTTGATATGATGATGCACATGCTTTTGAGTCTCACAGATTCAAAAGAAATGAAAAATTTACCGAGATACTAAAATGCTACAAGTTGGAAATATGAGATTCCATGTATATTTGAAGTAGATTTTTTTTTTTTTTTTGTCAAGAATTCTTTGGCAAATCGAGTGGTAGAAAGAATCTGACAATGAAAGATGGCGAGAATAGAATATTTGAGCTGTATCAAGTGCTACAACTTTGTATGATAGAAATGCTTTGCCACAAATGCTTAACTTGTAAAAATATTCTTCAAATTTTAAGTTGCCTTTTTTCATTTTGTTTGGTATGATGCTTTTTGAAGTGTAGTTAGAACATAAGTTTATTCCAGCAAGTTTGATTTTTGAGAAGTTCAGTTTATGCATTAATTGTTGCTAGGAAACATGACTAGTCAATTTTTCCGGTTGAAATCAATGTGCTTTTGTTTTGCAGGTTCAAAAGATTGAAGTGGACTATGACAAAACATCAAAGCAAGTTGATGTTCATGTTTTAAAAAGAACACTTTGGTTTGCTATCCAAGATGTTTGTAAGAAAGCGAAAATGGTATGTTATTTGCTTTTGTTTCAGAATGTTTGTAAACCTTTGTTCCAACTATTCATTTGATGTTTTCTGATTCTTTTGTAAGGAATTGTCTCAGTATATCTTGCTTCAAAGTTCCCTGTGAAGTGGCCTGCAAGGGTATCAGTTGAGAGGCTAGTAATTGTGCTGTTGCGCTCCCATACAATATCATTTATAATTTAGAGACCTAGGTACAATATACATGAAAGATGATCAGAATGCATATGATTCTTTCCTATACTGTTTTGACCATCTGGAAAAATCCTACAAGTGCCCCCTTTCTAGTCCAAGTGTCCACAAAAGCTCTACCTAAAGATCTGGATTTTTATGTATTTCTAGAAGATATGTAAAAATCTTTATTCTTATTAAAGCTAAACAAGTGAAATGGGAATTCAACCTCTCTTAACTTTGATACACATTATTCCTTACAATATTGACAACTGACTGCTTTGAAACATTCTTTTTAAAGGAAACCCATTCAAAATGTGTTGAAATGTATGGTCTAGTGTTTCAGGAATTTCGGAGTGTTTCTTGAGAACACAAAATAATTTCAGGATTGTTTCAGCAACAATCTTGGAAATAATTTTTATACTTGTCAATAATTGATAAACTAATCTTGCCTTTTTCCGATACCTATTTTTAAGACTCCAATATTCAAAATTGCAGTTCTAGCATCGATTTCCATCTAGCAAACTATTTTCTGCCCTGTTTGGTGTGTACACTAAATTTCATACAGAACATGTACAGTTACTCCTGCATATATAGTATTGCTTTTCAAAAGAAAAAGTGTCAAGTTATTTTTTTTCATTGTTCACAAGCATTTGAATAATGATGGCTACAAAAAATATCTACAATGCTTTCTTGTTTTTTGTTTACATTGATTATTGTTGAAAATCAACAGTAGATTTCATTTTGCATTAGTCTATTGTGTAAGCTATTCACTTTATAATTTCATATGCCTCTCATTTCATGTTGCTGAAGCTAGACAAAAACATCTATTGTTGTATTGCAAAATGTCTCTCATTAGTAGAATAGAAGTGGGAGGTTGGTTGGAGAAGAGTAGGCGATCCCTTCCCACTCTTGTGCAACTTGGTTGTTGGTCATGTAGGACAATTTTTTGACTAGGGATTTTGCTTCGTCACAAAGAAAACTATATTTTAATAAATTTTTGAAACAATCAAGCACACAACTCTTAAAGTCACTTAAGAGGTGATGTGCTAGCATGGTACTTCTTAAGTCATGTATTGGGGATAAGAATGCCAAATTCAGCTACATGAAATTAATGTGAATGTGATGGTGGTAAGTGTGCATATCCCTTCCATAGCATTGAAATAAATATGTTAGGAGAGTGTGGTTGAAGGGGTTATGGATGCCTTTTGCCAATCTACCATACTATTTCAAGATTAAAATATCATTTGTATGGAAATGAAAAACAAGATGGACTCAGACACAATCAACACCATGCCCTTATTCTTTGGGACTAAACTTTAGGCAATAAAATCATCAATCTTTGCATTGTAGGATGTAAGTGTACCTAGAATAGCTTGTTGGTGCTCAAATTTGTAGGTTCCCAAATCCCTAAAGCTAGACCATTCTTTGCACGCTAGGGGTGTCAAACTCAAAGCAATAGAGTTATAGACCTCTTATGATCAAGCAAGGCAAAAATGCATGCATTGCTAAGAGTAGGTAATCTCTCATTCCTTTCGGGCTCAACTAGACCCAAGGGGGGTTTCCATAGAGGTATCCTTAATAGGATTATTACAACTCAAGATGAACAAATTGAAAGTGCTGCAATACTACCTAGTGTACGCTTGGTCCCAAAGGTTCTCACAAGATTAAGACTAACCTATTGCACATAAGACCTCTTATTAAGTTGATAATGACATTCTTGCACAATTGCAAGATGTGGGTATGTAGAAGATGATCCCTAAAGATAAGAACAATTATGGCTCGTTGTAGATGTGGGTAGGTAGAAGATGATCCCTAAAGATAAGAACAATTATGGCTCGTTGTAGATGCTTCCTTGGTTGAACCATTGAATCATGAAATGCATAAAAACTACTTTCCTACTAATCTTTTAGTGAAATATGTTTCCATTTTAAGTGCACAGTTGATGATTAACTTAATTATGAGCTATATACATATATATATATATCACAAATATGCAATTCCATTCCCAAACTATAGTAATCCATATGTAATAGGGAAATGGCCATTACAAAGCTTGCAACGAATTACAATGTTGCAATATTCATCATATACTTATTACAATCATATCAACATACAAAAAGAGAGAAATTGAACATAGAATTCCATTAAAGATGTACAAATGGAGCTGTGGAGACATTCAGTTACGTAACCATTTAGAATAGAACCTCCTTGTGATTTACAAAATATGATGCTTTTGGTGATTGGACTTGTAGGAATTGAACCCTAGAAACTCCTCAACATTTGTAGTCATGTGAAAAGTAGAAAATGATCAACCTTTGTTTTGTAAAATGAATTGATATTTATAGGGCTTTGTTTGGTTGTTAAATCCTTCTGCAAATTTGACTTAGAATTGTACATTATTAATGTGGCTTGCAAAGTACTTTAAAATCCAACAAAATTTACAAGATGGATGGTTTAGATCAGGCATGAGGACCATCGACATTTGGAGCTAAACTATTGCATTATTGGAAACATGGTATTCTTCATCATCCATTGTTGATTCTAAACTTGAATTTGTGCCCTTGGGATGAACAATGCTTTTTGGGAAAGAAAGATCAATCTAGTAGTTGTAGGGTCAAATATTGCATTAATGGTGCTTTTAGGAAGATCCAACAAGTGCAAGAAGCAATTTGGAAGAAATGCAAAATTTGAAGTGGAATAGGATGTGATAACAAGACGTGGGGTCTTGCATGAGGATTAGAGGTTGGAACGAGATTGGGGAATTAAAGTCTTGAAGTTAAATGAAACTTTGCAAAAAGGGATGAAATGGGCACATTAGGCAATATGGAGAAATGCAAGAAAAGATGTGGGATTGGACATCAAGATAAGATGTCCAAAGGTTAGTTGGAACTTTGCATAGGAACAAATGGGTGTCAAAAAACATGTGGAACTTTTGTGAGAATTTGATGCAAAAGTGGATGTTACGACATGACATTGGAATGTAAGTTTGAAAGTCCATAGAAAGTTTGCAAAAAAGGATAGGAGGGGATTGTGGGAAAAATGAAAAGAACAAGAGATGCAAAGTTTTGATGTGGGATTGGAGGGGGAAGTGAACATGGGGACAAAAGTTTGGAAGTACAACAAAACTTCACAATTGGATGCAAATGAATGAAATGAGGGTGCAGGAAAGCAATGTGGAACTAGGTTGGAGAGCATGATGAAGTAGAGGTTCAAAAGTTAGGTCAACCTTTGTGTAGGAACAAATGTGTGGAGAAATGCTTAAGAGGAATCCTTGTGGGAAATTAGTGCGGATGTTGATGTAGGATTCATATATTGTAGTGGAAGTTCGGATGTCTAGGGAAAATTTGCAAGGAAGACTTGTGGGATAAATTGTAGGGAAAGAAAGTGGATCCAAAGGTTTTAGATGTTTAGATTTGGATAAGAGTTTCACAAGGAAAGAATGAAGGGATGCAAGGAAAGCTTGTGGAAATGGATGTAGAAAGTGGATAAAGTGGAGGAACATGCTCAAATCCATTTCAAAAGTCTGCACGAGGAAGGGAATGGAAAGTGTGGGAAAAAAGGGAAGTTTTAATATGGGGCAAATGTTTGGGTGGACAACAAAATATCACAAATGGGATGAAAAAAAGGGAAGTAGAAGGATGGGACGGCCTGAGATACTCTGTGGGACTTTTTTGTGGGATTGGATATTATATGAGTAGGAAATATCAGGTAGTTTTGTAAAAGTTCACAACTTCACAAAAACAACCAAAAGCATCTAGGTCTTAGAATTTTCTTAGATTTTTTGACTATCAATTTATGACAAGGGTATGAAGGATGATGAGGAATCACTTATATGCAAATTTTACCAAGGGAAACCTATTCAAAATTTTCTCAAGTTAGTTATAAATGTGGGTAAAATGAGGCCAAATGCACAAGGGGTTGGAACCAAGTAAATTTAGGCAATATAAAGTTGGGCACCAACATAGCCAAAGCTAATCAAATTGGTTTGCAATTGTCAAAGACAAAATGATAGGGATTATGTTAAGGACAAGGATAGACAAAAGTGTGTTGATTGAACTTATAAGTACAATGAATTGCAACATTTAATAAGATAGGGTAATCATGTCAATTTTAAATGTGGGTGAAATGAGGCCAAATGCACAAGGGTTTGAACCAAGTAAATTTAGGCACTATAAAGTTGGGCACGAACATAGCCACAACTAATCAAATTGGTCTACAATTGTCAAAGACAAAAAGATAGAGATTAGTTAATGACGAGGATAGACAAAAGTGTGTTCATCGGACTCAAAAGTACAATGAATTGCAACATTTAATAAGATAGGGTAATCATTAAGGAATTCTACATGTTTAGAAGCTTAGAAGTTTTTGGAATCTCATTTAATATGGAGTTCTTTTTTTAATGTTAATTGATAGTTAAAGTTGATGCTTATTAACTAGAAATTCGATGAACCCTCAAAGAAAGAACTACAACTTATAGAAATGGATGTGACACTTCATTTTGAAATGGAAAATGTTTTTGTTATGAAATTGTCATGGATTTCCATTTGGTGAGGATCAACCTCTCTAATTTTTCCTACAATCAAGAGTGCTAATTGGAATTCTACAAAGTATTAAGAGAAAAACTAGGAAGCAATGAAACATGCCCTTTCATAGTCAAGATAGTGCAAGAGGTTTGTGGACAATAGTTATTTTTTCTTTGGATCGGTAGCCTCATTCTTTAGATTTTTAGTACACATTCTTTTTGGTGGCCTCGTCATGCCTGCATTATTATGGGGAGCTTGGTCCAATAGTTAGTGAATGGGTTTTGAATTGGGGTTGTCATGGTAAATGCTCCACCCTACAACTCAATCACATCCATTGGATTATGCCCAATTCAATTGTTCTTTTTTTATCATTTCCCTTCTATTTATGAATTATTTGGCTATGCAAGGTGTCTATTAGTCCCATCAAATATAAGATAAACTATTTTGTATCAATTAACGTTGTATCTCAACCTGTCAATACTCACTTGTTTTGTATTTGAGGAGCAAGTTTAGTTAGAGATTGGGTTGTTTCTTGGTGAAATAAGTGAGCATGTGGCCTAGTGGTTTGATTCAACTAAGAGGTTTGGATTGAACCACAACTCCCAAAAATCACTTGTAACCAAAAATCCTATCACAAAAGAGAGAAAAAGCAAGATAGATTTGGTATGCAACCTTGAGAAGATGATTGATCTAGAAAAACATTTGATATTCAAATCAATTTGAATAATTTGAATTGGATACAATTGGATGATTGATTACAATGAAATAATTCTTAGAAAATCAAAAAAACAAATACTAGATGAAATCCTAGGTGAGGATTATGTTAGATCATGATAAGTGTCCTTATCTCTATGTTATGAGACAATATGATCTAAAATCAGCTCAATCTAATAATAAAAAAACACTCTTAAGTTTAGCTTAAGTGAATAAAGTAAAAGGGGCCTAATAATTAATTATTAGGTGATTTTCTTATTTGCTCAAATACCCTTCCTTAAAATCAATTTGGGGAGAAGCTAAAAATTTAATGATGAATGCAATGATGGATGCAAGGATGGGTCCCAACTACAAGGCTTGATGAGGTACACATGTACAAACAAACGAACCCTCTCATAATTAGAGAAAAGGAGAAAACCACATGGGTAAATACTCTTCTCTAAAAGAGAGAAAAAACAATAAATGCACTAGTGAAGGAAAGATAGGAGGACTCAATATGAATCCCCAAGGATTGCTTCTATTATACAAGTACAATTAATGTCCCCTCGATAGGAGAGAAAAGATAGGAATATGAATCCTCCCATGAAGGAATAGCTCTTGTGCCAATGATGACCCCTTGAAGACAAAATAATGATCTGTAATTAAAGGTTTACAAATTCAATTTGCACTTAACCCTAGTTATAGTTTTTCCTTGATCGCTAACAAAATTGTGTGGCTATGTTCTTTTATTGTTGCAATTGTAGAATTAGGTTTATTTAATCAGTCATCAACTTAATGACATACTAATTAACAACTCATGAAAGAAACAACAAGAGTAAGCAGGAACATACAAGAATCGATTTGTTAACGGAGTTCACCCAAAGTTCGGGTTGCGTCTTCGGGCTCGCTCAATTGCGAAGTTGTTCCATTAACTTGATGCAAAGCTCAATAAGGCTTTGTTAAATCACATCTTGGTCTTCAACTTGCAAATTAATCCTTCGCCACTTTATGGAAAGATTGTAGCATCCAATGCTCTTTCTGATCTAGGTTTTTGCAAAGAATATCTAATTTGCATATACAACCCAAGCATAAGAATATATGGAGAATTAAAAATAATCCACTCGCAAACCTTCAATTTGCACACAAGTCAGAGACGCCTCTTGCTTGCCTTTTCGTTTCTCTTTAGTCTTGAAGAACAAACATTTCAACCTGTGTGAGCAATACCTCGTTTTATGGACCACCAAGTGCTTCCTCCTTCGAGCTCTCTTTACAATAAGAGTTTTTGCCCTTTTATAAGGGGCCTATGTTGTATAACCCTCAATCCTCTCTAAGAGAAAACTATCTCCCCATAGCCCAATTCTCCTCTTCTGAGCATTCTTGCCAAATTCTCCTTTCAAGAGAAAAAATACCCCCTTTAAGTACATTTACAAATGCTATTATGGGGGTAACAAACATTATTTCCCCATATCTCAAAATCACAAATCTTTTATATGGCTCATATTTATCAAGCCCCTTTACAATCTTTTTAAAACCCCATTAAAATCTTAAGAGATTTGGGCCTTAGGCATGAGATATTATTGAAAACGTATTTTAGGGCTCGAGCCCCTTTATTTAAGTCTTGCCATGATTTAAGCCTTTAAATTAGCTTTCGGGGTTTAACATGGCGGTGGTCGAGCGCATTTGTAGGTTCAAACCGCCACCCCCCATATCAAACAGGTTCTTATTTAATATAAACCGCCTCCCTATATATATCGAAGAAGGTGTGAGGCTTATTCGTTGAGCTTAAAACTCGCAACTTAGAGGTCACGGGTTCGATCTCTCATAAAGAAATTTCACCATACCATGCATGGTGAACCAGAGGTTGTAGAGGTGCCATGTGGCACTATTTGGTTAGCCCACACCATGCCATGCGTCCGAGACTGATAGGTCTTTGTCTTCTGTACAATCACTGATGATTGCCATGTGTCAGGTTCTTATTGGTCCAAGTCAAGTTAGTTGCCACATTGCCATGCCATGTCATTTGTACGGATACCACATGTCATAGTAGCATTGGTCCACGACATCGCCAAGTCAGTTGCTTAGTATTAGGTGTTAGGCCCTGGTGATGCCACGTCAACATGTTGATGTCATCAACTATACTTGGTCAACCCATCTTTTTGGAAACTTTGACTGGGCATATCTCACTCATACGGACTCTGTTTGACGCGATTCAAGTTGCGTCAGGATTGTATCGGCGAGCTCTACGCACTGGGGCCATCTCCATCAAGATTTGAAGAGTTTCATTCTTTTAGGGTTTTTTGGATCCTCCTGCATCAAACAAGATCGATTGCTTGTAGACAATATTTCTCCCCTTAGGAATAAACACTCATCGGTGATTGAAGAAGCTATTCCTAGAAGTTCGATAACAAGGAATTCAAATCCAAATTATGTGTGCCTTGGAAATTTGTGCAAATGTGCACATGTTGGAATGAGATGATGTCAATATACAATCATGCGAAGATTGATGTGGAACAAGCTCCAAAGACAATGATGATGGTGGGCTAACAAGGATGATGTGGTTGTCATGAAAGAGGAGACAAATTTCCTCAAAATAATCTTCCAAATTTGCAATTTGAGGCTCCACAAACAAGGATGATATGTCTAAAAGTTATGAATCCCAAATAGTTACATTTGGAAGAAGATGGATGTTTTGTTGTACTAAATCAATAGGGGCCATGGATGTGGCGATGCCAAGCTGATTAGGAACAACAAAAGATGGTGATTGGGTCTCATTAGAAAAGAGGGGGAACATTAAGGCAAGACTTTGAACCATCAAAACATGCAAGACTTGTGATATAGTCAAGCTCCTCTAACATATTATCATCAAAAGGTATACAATTTGTGTAATGTCCTCTTTTTTCGTCCTATGCTTTCCTGTGACCGTTAGCCTACCTATATCCGGAGTCCTGTAGGCTACTTAGAGGCATTTTTAGGGTTTCCAAGATTATTGGAGGTTTTTTGTCTATTTGTCAAGAGGATATTGTAGGAGATTGCCAAAGTTTTTCGGGTTTTTTGAAATCTTTGGTGGGAAGTCATCACTATTTTTAGCAATGTATTTTTAGTAAGTCATAAATGCATCTCAAAATGTGCTTATTTTGAGTTTGGACACACTTATTATTTTTAGTAAGTGTTATTTTTGGTAGTTGTCTTGGTAGCAGTTCAGTGCAGGGTTTCTATTTTTGGCAATGGTGGCAACTTCAGTTGTTGGTATCTAGTTACTTGTGGCAGTTGCTTCCAATAGTCTTTGAGTTTGAAAAAAGAAGTATTTGCAACTTAAGTGAATTTTATAAAGTCAAAAAGGGCCCCTTTGATCCCCACACCTAGCATTTGACAACTTAAGTTGTTTTTAAAAAGCAAATTTGATGCATGACTATAGTGGATGCCAAAATGAAGGTTTTAAGTGAATTTTAATAAAGTGTTTTATTCTCCCAAGTGTGGCATCCCCTTTTGGAGGGAAAAGGCATTCAAACTTTTGGGTCTCAAGTCTATATATACTCCCTCATTTGCTCTCATTTGGTTATGTTGATTGATGACAACAAAATACTATTGGAGTGAGGATTGAATCCCTCAAGGGCTTTGGAGACAAAAACATTCAAAGTTGCTCTAGTTTTGGAGTTGAGAGATACTCCGTAGTTGGACATTGGAGTGGCTTCACTACAGGAGTCACCATTGGAGTTATTGGTGAAATATTTTCAGTTTGCTTTCGATTATGGATTGTTTTGATGTCTTCTAGCTATGTTTTGGTGTGTTAACTCTTCTTGCAGCGATTTGGAAGCATCTTTGGAAGTGATTTTAGACGATTTTAATTTGCTGTGTGTCTTTTCCTGCCTTAGGCTGTACCACATTGTTTGCATTTGTAGGTTGGAGGACTTCATATCATTTTGTGGGTATTGGTGCAGATTTTTTAGTGGAGGGTTTGATTTTATTTTGTTGGTCGCCCATCTAGGGAGGCTGTACAACCCAGTTGGAGGGAGTTTGGTGAGTGTGGTTGCCATTTTAGACTTGTGGGGGTTGCTACCTAGCTCATTTTGGACGCCTAGCCTAGTGCTTCCCTTTGCAAGTTGTTTGGCATGATTCTACGGAGTATTGATGAAGTTATGCTCATTCTATGGTTGTTGGTTGGTGTTTTAAGTTTGCTTTTTGAACATATCAGACTACTGTCCTGTGTATCAGACCTGTAGCAACAACTTGTTTGACCTCCTATCGACCTTCAAAGGACCTTTCATTGAGGTATAATTGTTAGATTTTGTGGGGGTGTTCTCATACCATCATTGTAGCATCTTGGGGGGAGTTTCTACTTCAAGTCTATCATCTTTTTTTCATAACAACAGCATATGATGAACTGATATATTTCATGATGAGCTTAATTTAACACCATTGGTGATTGCCATACTCACCCCATTGAACAAGTGGTGCTCCCGCGGAATAAGTGGTAGAGCTTCTTTATGTTACATGCAACTCCCTTTGAATAAGTGGTTGAGTTTTCATTTGCTTTCTTGTTATGCCCGTTGAACAAGCAAATGGCTTTGTTTTGATTGGTTGGTTTGTTGCCAAGTATTTTCTTACTTGTAATTCTCGCCAAATAAGCAGATGATTTACTTTCACGCACTTTGTTTTATTACTCACCCCATTGAAGAAGTGGTAGTATGAAGGATTTTCAGAATTTGTAAGCCTTTTCACTGTATGCTCTCACCTTGCCCACATCGAGATTTGGGTGATCAAAAAGTGGAAGGTATTTACTTTCAGTTAGCTTGATTTTCCGGTTAATGCAAGATCCCCTTCTCATCGTATGCTCTCACCTTGTCCACATTGGGATCTGGGTGATCAAAAAGTGGAGGGTTGCTTATTTAGTTGTTTGTCATTGCATTTTAGAGAAGTCCAAAACTTCGACATGAATAATGGAAGAGTGGAGTTGGAAGAAAAAAATACTTAGGAAGTGAAAACACACGACATATGGAAACAAGGAAGACATAGGAATAGACCTAATATGTATAGACTTGGATTGATTGGAAAAATGAGACATGACAAAATAGACAACCCAACAAAATGTAAAATTTTAAAAATGGTAATATGGACAAATTTGTTGTGGAATTTGTCAATGCCCTCAGATTTGATATGGGTTCCTCCAAGTTCATATGAGACAAACCCATAGGAAAAATAGCAACCCTTGGCTGCATCACCACTTGCACTTGACTAGGATAAGGATTTGGAGTGGATTGTATGAAAACCAACTAGGTAATAGTGATGAACCGTTAACATAGAAATAAAGCATGTTTATTGTTTTATTGATATATTTAACTTTATTGTTTGTTTGTTTGTTTGTGTGTGTAACTTACGGGCATGTTTCCACGGGGATGCGTCCCCCCCAAAAAAGTAGATGAACCTGAGACAAGGATGTTTCCAAGACGTGGGGATGCCTAGGAAACGTCCCCTCGCCGTCCACACGTTTCGTCGCCGTCCCCTGAACATTTACTTTAGAGGAGACTTCCAGGCGTCTCTGAGTCTTCTAGACGTCTCCAAGTCTTTGATGTCCCCCATAAAAAATGTATTAAAAAAATGTTTTTTTTTAAATTTTTTTTTAAAAAACAAAGAAAGTTAAATTTTAAATTTTAATATTATTTTGTTACCCTAATGAGTCGACTTAAGTCAAAGTCTACTATAGTCTATGATTGAAAATTTTCATTTTGTTTTATTTTTCATTTTCTTCTTATGCGTGTGTATAGTCTGAGACTTGAACGACTCAGAGACAGTGGATTTGTGAGAGCCAGAGGGTACTGTTGGGCTTTCACATTTTCTGATTTTTTGATTTCATAACTGTTGGGTAGAATACTGAACATGTCTACAAAATGTGGAAGCACGAGCAAGGCATGTGAATTGTTTAAATGAATGCAATCATGCATTCAATCAAACAGTTCACATGCCTTGCTTGTGCTTACACATTTTGTAGATATGTTCTACTAGAGGCAAGGCATTTTAAATTTTAAATTTTTCAATCTTGTGCATATCCTGCAAGCAACTATATTCAATATTCACTAGTTCAATGAAATCATTGTAATGTGTTTAAACTCTAATCTTTTTATAACTAATTTTTCAAGTACTATATGTATTTCAGTGCACCACTCCCTCGCCACCCCCTTGCCATTGTCCCCCCACCGCCCCCAAACTTAGACCCCTCGTCCCCACGTCCCCGAGACGCGTCCCCTGCCGTACCCTCGTCCTCGTTCTCAAAACTCCGTGGAACACTGCTTACGGGTAAACCTAGCCATGTTGAAATTAGGACAAATATGTTTAGACCTGTATCAAACACATATGCACTGACAATTAAGAATGTGTTGGTGACTATGGATTTGTAAATAGTAGCATATATCTCAATGTTAAAAATGAGTTCAACTAACAAGTAATGATTATGCTTTATTCTAGGAAGTAGTTTTGTCAAGAGCATAGTCTTTTGAGAATTTATTTTTGATGTGAGCCAATATGGCTTCTTGAGGAGTTGTAGTTGGTTAAAAAATATTTTCAAAGCAACATTTTGATAGCATTTCAAATACTAAAAATGTCTCCCCTTTCTAATTCTTCTTTACACTATATAAAGTTATAAACTCAAAAAACATTTCTTCACCCTTGATGCATATATCTTGTATAATTACAATATTACTTAATTGCAAGAATTTTAACTTTGGCCTTTATGTCTTGTTTTTGGCCTTAGATACCATTGATCTTGGACTAATGTGGGTCTATGGAGTATGCTTTGATACCATTGTTAGTTTGGAAAGATGGACATGCACAAGAGATAGGGGCCAATTTTTTTTTGTTGTCTAAGTTACCAGTTTGTTGGCATAAGCCCTCGGGTTTGGGTTTGGTCCCTTGTGGATTCGGACAAGGTCTTGCCCACAACCTGTGGGTCCAACATGGATGAAACTGAGCGAACCTAAGAAGAATGTGGGCCCATCACGCTTGGAGCTTGCGAATTTCATCTTAGTTTTTTATTTTTTTGATTTATATTTGTCTGAGATTCTTGGCTTAGGTTATAATGACATGGTGGTTTAACACTCCATAAACAACATTATTGCTTCCCACTTGGACTTTGAAATCCCATATCTCGCCATAACCATGCGCCCCCCAACCCTGCCTCCCTCAAGCAGCCAAAGTCCATTCTTGCATAGTTGCAATAAGGAGCCCCTATTGTAGAGATGGTGAATGGCAACATAGAGGGAACAAAATGTATCTAGGTTATTGATACTCCCAATCGAGGCTTAGATTGGGTCAAATATTGGATGCGTCCCTTAAATGCATTTGCTATGGTGTAATAGCAAAAGGCCTTTGTTGATTTGGTGACAAAAAAACATCGAAGACACACTAAGTGCCATTAATATAGGTATTTGTCTGATTTAGACACATGTCGGGCAGCATTCCTACTATGAAAAGGGATAATTTTGGTGTATTTTTGATGGTTTTGATTGTGTCTCCACATCCTTATCAAGGTGTCTTTACAAATAGGAAGAAAGGTGGAAGGTATAAAGGAGTGAAGGGGGCATGGAGTATGATGGCTGATTGTTGACACTTCACATTATTATTTTTTAACTTTAATCTATATCATGACATTCGAGTTTGACTATTAATATGGTGGTGTATTTTGCACTTAACTACTGCTGCAAATATGTATATGTTTCTGATTTTTATATCTTTTTGTATCAACGAACCCAAAACAAACCCAACCCCATATTTTTTTGATTGAACACATGAACTGAATCCCCAAACCCAAACCTGAACCAGTAACTTAGGTTTTTGTTGTTGTTGTTGTTGTCATCATTGTCCTTGTCATCACTGTGTATATCATCTTCATATTGCTGCTGCTGTGATTGTCTTTGTCCTTGTTATTGTTTGTTGTTCTCATCATTGTTGTTTGTTTTCATTGTCATTGCCACTGTTGTAATTAGAGTCTTTGTATTTGTTGTCACTATCTTGATTGTCATTATGGTTGTTTTTTTACCTCCTTGTTGTCATTGTTACATGAAAGTGGTTGTAGTTTGTTCACCTAGGACTTAATAGATGTGACAGCCAATTAACATCTAATGTTTTACCATCAACATTATATATGATCCATTACATTTAGCATTGCTAATCATATCTTGTGTTATTATGCTATCGATTTGGATATTTAGAGTTGTAGGCCAATGATTAAACCCCGTTGTATTATTTTTTCCATCATTTTCATCTTCAACCATTAGGCTCTCAGCAGCATGAATTGTTTGTTGAGTGATTGAAAGGATTCACCATCAGTTAGTTAAAAGTGATGCAATTATGAAAACTGTCATGCGTCGAGAAGGTCCTTGTGGCCTGGTTTTAAAAAGTTAAAACATAAAAATTGTACTGTCCCATGTGGAATGGAAAAGCACAAGTTTTTGCTTAGTTTAATGAATTTCCAGCAGTTTTTAATCTCCCAGTGAAATCTTGAGTAATTGAACTCTATTTATACTTTTGGTTTTCCAAGTCAATCCTGATTCGAGTAAATGATACTATGATCAAAATGGACAAATGTGTTCTCTAAATTAATTTATACTTTTGGTTTTCGGAGTGATGACCGATTCTGAGTAATGCTACTCTGATCAAAATGGACTTAAGTGTTTTCTAAATTCATTCTCGCATCTCATGCATTGTTTAAGTTTATTTTCTGTATTTATGTACTTTTGGTGCTGAGTTTTTGGCAAGTCCAAGTTTTCAAACTATGGTTAAAGATAAATCAAAATGATGTATATTAATGCAACTGCAGATGGAAAATCAATACAAATCATTATATTTCTCGTTATTGTGAACATTAATGTTGTTAGCTGGTTTGTTGGAAGTTGGAAACAGAAGTAGCGTACTGCCACTCCCACTAGGTGCACTAGGCAAGCCTTGTGTAGCAGCCTTGTGCCTCTCGTCCTTGATTGAGACTCAGGAAAACTGATAATGAGGGCTTTTTATATCTATTTTTGTATTTTTTCATAAAAAATAATGTTTTTGGTCCTAGGTGGGTTTTCATTGGGTTCACCAAGGTTGGAACTGGACGAGGAATCATATCCTGTCTAGACCGGTTTGGGTTTGGCTAGAGTTCTTGCAGAATCCGGTAACAATGATTTAA
>VDFB02385283.1:0-30667 GCA_007258455.2 Sequoia sempervirens | reverse complement strand
ATGGTTGTAGGTGATAGCTCACAATTTTAGAATCATAAAATACTCTAAAACTGCTCACGTAAGTCATGATTTTTAGAATAGTAGATTTAAATAGCATTTCTCACAATCACACACACAATAATAAATAATAATTACTTATAAATAAGTAAAAACCAATTTTATTAACAAAATTATAAATATTTGCAATCATTTTACACCTACAAATTTTGCAACAAAATATGGAGTATATTATCTTCCTCTTTATCTTCTTGTTGTCTGCTACATGTTCCTTCATCTATCTTTCAAATATTCCTTCTACTATGGTCTACTGCTCTATGCTATTATTTTTTTCAACTCTTTCCCTTTTCTTTTCCTTTCTATCATTTGCTTTTCTTTCTCTTTTCTTCTCCTCAAAAACTACCAAAAATCTAAAAACTTCTCAAAATCCTACATAAGTTAAAGGGAGCACTCAAAATCCGTCACTAATGTTCAAATATCTCTCTTTATAAGTTTAAAAATCCCTCTCATAATTTCCTTATGTCATTATTTATTGTTGTTTCTCATTAAATGAGCTTACAGGTAGGTATTTGTTGCCCCAAAATAAATAAATAAAATTAAAAAATTAAAAAATCTAATGGTTAAGTATAGTGGTGAGGACTAATAAAAAAATATTTCTATTGAGGCATGATTCCCATACATCAAACTACTGGGCTAAAAGAAATGTGAACCCCTACTCACTATGTAGAACTCTATGTTGTTGCAAGTTACAATTCTATTACCATGTGTTGACTATAATGACTCCAACTCTACGGAGCTTAACCATGTGGAATCTTCCATTGGTTCACCCTTCAATTTCACCGAATTCTCACTATACTCCTTTCCCCATGTCTTCCTAATCATTCTAGAATCCAAAATATCTTCAATTTTATTTTGTTCTCACTTGAGTAGCTGTTCCATCAACTTTTTAAACATTATTTTCCTTTTTTCTTATTGATGTGATGTCTCCCCCTCACAATAAGTATGTAATTCTAAAACATTAAAAATGGGTGAGATTTCAAAAACTTTAGGTAACTCCAATCCATAAGAATTTGGTGAGAACTTCTTGATAATCTGGCATGGTCCATTTTTCTTCCACTTTAGCTTGTTGTAGGTATGACGAAAAATATTTCCTTTTGTAGATGAGTCAATACCATATCTCTAACTTTAAAATTATTCTCTCTTCTCTTCAAATAATCTCTCTTTATAGTGATGGCTTCTCAAACTGAGTTTTTCTCTTACTTGTTGGAGTAAATCTTGCATACATTTTGAAAATTCTTCTCCTTCAACACTTCTCCTATATCCCTCAGTATATGAAAGTTCACTCAATTCTAAAATATCGCTAGGGCTTTAACCATATACAATTTGGAATGGAGTCTTACCTGTACTTTTATTGACTGAGTCATTGTATGCAAAATCAACTCGAGGAAATATCAAATCCCATTTCTTAGGCTTGTCACTGACTAAACATCTTAACAAATTCCCTAAGGTATAATTAAAAACTTTAGTCTATTAATTTATTTGAGGATGATATGTAGAACAAAACTTTAAATTAGTCGCTAATTTATTCTAAAGCGTCCTCCAAAATTCTCTTATTTTTAAAACATAGTGTCATGATATGAAACTATAGTTCTTGGTAAACGATGCAATCTAATAGCCTCCATGAAGAATAATTTTTTTGCATGTGTTGTATAATTTTTCTTTTTTCACACTCTAAAGTGAGCCATTTTAGAAAATTTATCAACAATCAATGTGTTCTTAGCAGCCCAAAGATTTCTCTAGTATAGGTAATGTTAGCATTATTAGTAATATGGTTATATTACATTGTATGTTTAGGTGTTTTAGTATGCAGTTAAACTATTTTGCAACCAACTGCTTCAAATCAGGCTCCTACTCCTTGTATAAATGCATTTTATTATATCAAATTAATTATCAAGTATTTATCCCCTTCATATGGTATTGAAGCCATTGAAAGATTAGATATGTAACTTCTTTTCCTAGTCAAGATCCCATATATAGATTGAGCATTCTTATTTCTTCCCAAGCATGATCCTATTTTTGTAATACATATGAGAAAATATAGTGTTTATCATCGATAAAATGATGTAGGTAACACCATAAGATATTAGTTTCTCATCTTACAAATGCACAATGTGAATTCAAACTTTGATTTCCTTCATTTGGAAATGGAAGTAGTACATGGATATGATGCAATTATTGGGATCAACTAGAGAGAGAGGGAGGGAGAGAAAGGGAAAAATTTTGGCACTTCCTAGTAGGTTTACATGTGTTTTTTAGAGTTGGACTTTGATGGTGACAAGTACACATATTGTCTTCAATTTTGAGGACATGGGTTGACATGAGTAGAGACTTGGAGTCTTATGTGGGTGATAGTTTAGTGTAGGTACAAAATTGGATATGATTATGGTGTCATGGATATATAGGTACATTTGAGCATTGGCACAAAATGATCATGTATGTGGTTGTTTTGTGGTGATTTAGTTTGTTGTTAGGAGATTTCTCTTATCTCCTTGATGCTTGATTAGTTCCTTGACTATGGTTATTCATTTGTGGACATGTTTGGAAAATCAAATATGTGGTTGATTTGGTGTTTGAGTCTTTTTATCTACAAGATTATCTTCCTCAATATCTCAGTTTTCTTGTTACTAATGTGATTATTATTTTGCATGCTTCATTGTTTGGATCTATAAGTTATGCAAGTTGTGGATTAGCTACCCATTTTCTTACGGTGGGATGAATCGATTGTGGACTATTTATATTCATTAGAATGTTTCAATGTTGATGTTGACTTTGTTAGTTGACCTTGTTTGTGGTCATTTATGCATTGGTATGTTTCTTTGGGATGATAGGATGGATGGTTAAATTACCCGATTAGTCAGTTGATGGGACTTGTAACATATGGTTTCATCATGAATTTCATGATATATTGGTTATATTTCATTGGTTAAACATTTATGTGGGATCTTTTGATAGTGATGATTTGGTGTAGGATTGGTTCCTAATTTTTTGGTGTTAGTTGTATTTTATTGGCTTCGAGATCTTGTTTCTACTTGGTATGTATAGAATTTCAATTGAATGTTTGTACTTGGATGATCTTCATGGAGAAGATGGTTGTCACGATGCCATGTGTAGCTTAGTATCATGGTTCAATGGGATTTGTTGGTAGTGGTGTGATTCATCGTTGGTGATTATTATCTTCATGTCATTGGAGATGTTAATTCTTGGTTTAGAGTATGATTGGTATTGTTTCATGGTTTACTCTTGATACTAGTTATCTTGAGACCAATTATTTTATGCATTGTTGCATGTGATCTCCTAGGATGAGATGGTCATATCATGATTTCATGATAGGTTCTTGATTTTGTGGTTGGGGCTTTGACATTGATCTTATTGGTTCTCTTGGTATTGAGTATATTGATCATTTTCTTGGGATCTCCATGTTAGTGTGGTGTTGCATTTGGATGTTAGCATGGATTTATCAGTTGGAGGTGCTCATAGATACTGTAAACCTTAGGCGAGGCTAAAGTTCTCTTGAGATTAGAGAAATTTTCCTGAGATGGTTACTCTTTGGACCTGTTTCAACATGGAGACTAGGGAGAATTCACTTGGATATGGATGCAATTTCATGATGGACCTATTAAAGAAAATTATTCTTGGAGTGAGTCATGATGATTTGGTTATCCTTGAGGAGCATTCCCATTTCCCACTCTTGGTGTACTCGACATTTTATCATCCAATAGGTATATATTTCGTGCTTTGATTTATCATGGTAATGAGTTGAGTCATGGTGATTGATTTTAGGAGACTCATTTTAGGATTATTTGGCATAAGTTTTTACTAATTTATCTTTCATAGATATGGATCTTGAGCTATGGATAGCTAGTTCTAGAGGATTCATTTTGAGGGATGTTTGACATGGTTATCTCCTTATGCATATAATTTTATGTTACCGTTCATTGACATGGAGTTTAGGAGATGGTTATTGGGTTGATTTCCTATTTTGAGAATGGATATTTTGAATTTTATCTTCTTAGTTAGAGAGACTTACATCCATTTTGGAATTATACATGATTCATACATTGTGTTTGATCTAAGAGATTGAATGGTGTTTAGGGTGTTGTTGAGGCTTCTCATTTGGGGTTGCTAGGAGATCATACTTGACACAGTGTTTCACTTTGAGGTGTTTGTAGAAGGACATGTTATGGTTTATAGGTCTTCCCTTTTCATTATTTGGTTCCTTCCTCGAAGTTCATGTTCATATGAATTGAAGGACATGTTGTGAGAGAGTATGCAATTGTTGGCGTTGCATGTGTAGATCATTGTAATTATTCTTGGTACTTAATTTTTTATTATTTATCACATCTTCAGATAGTGTTTATTGGTAAAATTGATATGGTTTGACATTACTCATACAATAGGAGTTCCTGGATATGTATGTTGTTCATTGACATGTTTCATATAGGGAGCTTGTGATTGCATCTTATGGGTTTCATATGTTGTTGGCATGAGTAAACTAATGTTGTTGATACCTTGGAGTTATGGATGGTTGGATGTAGTAGCATGTGTTATGGATTCTATTTTTCATCATGTGGGTTTTTCACCTATGACAACAACTTGGTTGGATCCTTTCTTATCACTTGGATTTTTATTTTATTTTTGGATTGGTGCATCTTCACCTTGGTATGTTCCTTTTATTTCATAAACTGTGGCACATTGGAGGATGAGAGTAGTTCTTGTTTGAGATGGTGGTTGAACTTTGGTTTTATTTCTGGTGTCTAGATGGAGAATGAGAGAATGTTGGAGATTCATGTGGTTTCATGTATTGCTTTGATGATGTATTTCATTGATTAATACCTTATGCATTATACAATTGGGAGAATGTTAGGATATGGTGTTGTAAACCATTGCATAAAATGTTATATTATAATATTGTAATTAAATAATTAATTATTTAGTTGTGATGCACCTAGGAGGTGTGGTTAACCATACTAGGTAATTATTTGGGTACCACTTTATGTTTTTGATTAGATAAGTAGGGGAAGGGCCTTGACCTATTAAAAAATTGAAAATAGAGCCTAACAACTCAACAAAAGAGAGCCAAATAGCTCAAAAAAATAGATTGGCAAAACATAACGAACCAGAGAGAAGCAATAGTAAAAAAGAACAACACAAAAATATTCAAGGAGTAATACTTGAACCAAGCAAAGCCGCTGAGGGCAAGTTAAAAGAGACCACATGACTTTCTTATAGGGATTTTTTTTATTTCTATAAACCATAGTACAAGGAGAATCATAAACTAATATTAGGAAATTTTGATCAGAAGGGGAAGTCTCCCCTCCAGAGTAGCAAACCGGAGGAACAACTGAAACATCAAGAATAAGATCTGAAACGAAGCCTGAATTTGTAGGACTTACAACATTTTCCAATACATTAGCCTCAGAGGAGGCAGGTCAAACAACATTAGAGACAACCAAATCAAAAGGCCACACAATAGTATCCACAAAAGGAACAACACCCAGAACAACTGAGTCAAGTGGAGCAGAAACTGACATTTGAGGAGCAACATCCATCACAATACTCATAATAAGCCTCAAAAAAGGGGAAGTAGGCCTACATTCATCATTAGAAGAAGCAGAGTCAACCATAGGGTGACCTGTTAAGTGTTCATGGAGTGAATTCACTGTTATGTTGTATTGTAAAATAGATTAATTATTTAATGTGTACGAGACATGGGATAATAATTTATTATTAAAGAAATATTTAATAAAGTGAAAAATTAGTACCCAATATTAAATGAGGGGTTAGTGGTTTTGTATTCACATGGTTTTATAGTACATGGTTTTATCTTACCTCTTGGTTGTATTTGTGTGAGCTTGAGTCTATAAAAGCAAGCACATGATTAGTGGTTAAGGTTGGCTAGGTGACTGGACTATCATTATTGAGTCTTTTTTAGGAGTGCATATGTGAAGCATGAAATGGGATGTGTGGATTCATGGTTGGAAGCATGGAGGATGTATTGGAGAGACTTGATACTTCAGAGGTATTCATTGTAACTCTTGTAATGTTTTATTGTTGAATAATAGATGGAGTAAGGATGCTTTTGGAGGCTAGGTTTTTTTCCGTCTTGAGGGTTTTCCTAGGGTATATCTTGTGTTTTCTTGTATCTTTTCCATGTGATCTATGCATTATGGTTACTTGCATGCATTATTTTCTAACAGATACATACCCACATTTTGGCTACTTCATTTTGAAACTTGAAAATTCATACAAACTTCAAAAAAAATTCTTACATCCTAATGTATTTAGGAGGCCCTAATTTGGTTCTGAATTATTTTATTAAAAAGAGATCAATTTTTATTTATACAATGGATACCTTTACCTAACCATTTAGATTTATAGATATTTTTCAAGTTTAAATTTTTAAAAAAAATTGAGACATAGAAATTTATTATTTCCTATTAAATTACCGAAGTTATTAAGTATGTTATAGCACTTAATTCTTTTGTAAGTACTCAACACTTCCAACTTATCATTCAATGCACTTTATAGGCTAATTCTCCAATGTATTTCAGCCCAAGAAACACTCTAGACTTTTCCCTAGTGGATCTATTAACTTGAAAATTTCCTAACCATTTTCACCACCACAATTTCTCCATTGGGGTTCTCTTTAAACCTCTATAGGGTGTTTTTCAAACTAGCATGGATTTTTCCTAAGAGGTCAAAATTGATATTTTTTAGAAATTTATTGAAATAATACAAGGAATTTATTAGTGAGATATATATTTCCTTTCAAAAAGTTGAAAAAATACCATGTTAAAAAATGGTTATTTTTGACTTCTTGATTTTAAAATTTAAAATTAAGGGGGTATTATATTGAATGTGTCATTTACTAGACTAGTTTACTTTTATGTCCTATTCATACCTATTTAGTTAGGTTTAGACATGAATATTTATATAATTTTCTTGATTCATGTACATATGATAATTGTTAGGACACTCACCACATGCACTTGTGGGATTTTCACCTACCCAACTATCTTCATATCTTACCCTTTCTAATAGATATAAGGGTATTTATGTACATTTTTGTTGTATTAGGATTGAAAATAAGTAATTTATTTTTTCTCATGTATTTTGTGGAATATTATTTGGTATTAGAAAAGTTTTTGATTAGAGGAGAAACAAGTTTTGAATGGACCCAAAACCATTTACAACAGGTTTTGAATGAACCCAGAACCATTAGGTTTTTAAGGGACCCGAAACCCAAACAAGGGTTGAAAAGCTACCAAAAGAGAATACAATAAAGCCTAACAACGAAACAAAGAAAAACTAGTAGTTGAAATTAGCTATCCAACATAGAACCAAGAAACAAAATGGATCTTGAACTCATCGGTTTTGATGAGACCAACAACCCAATACAACTAGGTTTTGGCAGGGACCTTAAACTCAAGAGAAAACCCTACAACAACGAGGCATTAACATACCAGTCACTCAGGAAGATTAGTCTCTCCATACCACTAGAAAAAACAACTAAGTTATAGGTTTGCAGAAGCAGAGCCCCAAAAGTAGAAAAAATATTTCCTAGCAACATACCCTCTCCACCTCTATAGGAGAGATCATCACAAGAACTTGAGGCTCCAAGCGTGTTCAATAAAAACTAAGTGCTCTCTCCACCTCTATAGTAGACAAGACCAAGCTCATCCAACCCATCATAACCACAACACCCCAGTACACCAACATTTCACCTCAATAGAAATGAGATCCCCCTGAATGGGAAAAGCAGGAAGAGACCTTCATCCCTAGAATACACTTCAACCCTAGAGGCCCGAGAGAACTTCACCTCCAAAGGAGAGGTCTTCACCTCAAAAGAAGACCCAGTATTCAGAGAGAAGGAATAGATTGCAGTGAGAAGGAGGACCTTAGCAAGAAACAACAACAACAACAACATCTGGGTCTTCAAAATTATCTCTGAAAACCACCCAGCCCTCAACACCTTTAGCATAGAACAAAGTTGATACAACACCAAATCCATACCCACTGAAGGGTCTAGCCAAAGAACCAACCCCCAAACACCATCAAAGACCAACAAGAAACATAGGGGAAAAACCTTGAACAAGGGATGAAGAAAGACACCTGCTCTCAACAAGAAAAACCCCTGTTAACACTAATGCAGTCCCACACAAAAACCAACAAAGCACAAGGAAGAGAACAACCTCATTTGAGCAGTGCAACCGCTCCATCTTATGGGCCAACCACCCAAAACAGGCTCCAAACCAAGATAATAGGAATTAAAGTCTATTTTCCATTTAGAAATCACAATCGTGCTGGGAAAACCCCCAAAAGATAGCCCCCATTTGAACAGAGAACACATAGACACATCGAACAACCCAAAGGAAGTGAGCAGAAGAAAAGGACAATAAATAAAGCCCCCAAGCCATCCTACTACATCAAGCAGAACTAGAAATAAGTCTCTTCTTCAACCTAGAAACCCCAAGGACACCCAAGCAACCGCACACTCCCTACAGGGAACAACAAAGTTGAAAGGGAAAACACACAACACTAGGAAACACAAAGGGCCACAGACTAGCCCTACAACACCCATCACTAACCAAAACAACACCAAAAGTAGTAATGCCAAGGGAGAAGCCAAAACCCGGCATAGGGAAACCAAAGACCCCGCCAGCTGTTGCATCTCCTGCCTCGAAGAAACCCCCAACCTCTTTCGAGGCCCTCTTAACCTCTTACTCCTAGGAAGTTTTTTTTCAACTTCAACATTGTATCAATGTAAAATTATCAAGATTTAATTGAACTTATAAAAAAATAGACAAATTTTAAGGTTTCTTGAAAATAATTATGCTCATGCCTTGCATCTTCAATCACCTAAAAAACTTATAGCAATTGAGAGACATATAACATTCTATGTGTTTCTCCTTTTATCTTATTTATATATTTTCTAGTGTAGTCATCAACAAAGGATCCATTTAAGGAGTATCCAACCATGAAATAAAATAAAATAACTCATAATTACATAGTGGAAATTCAATGAAATAATAAAATATTGAATATATATTTTAATTTACAATCTACCTCAATGGGATTCCAACATGCTAGGACCCAGTTGCTTGGTTACAAATATATAAAATCATGTAGTACAAATTATATTACAATGCAATCCCATATATAAATTCATTATACTTTATTTATTTCATTATAATAATCTTAATGAATGTATACATATCTAATCTCAATCTTAGAGGTGATATAACTCAACCACAAGATAGTGTGAAGATCAATCACTCATAAAATGTGTAGTTGGCTAGATGCATGGTTGAATCTCCCAAATCAAATGTGGTGTTGAATTATCATTTTTGGATGCACACATTAAACACTATTAGGGCCTATGTATCTTTCTATGCTTTCCTTTACTAGCATAAATTATAGAAATATTCCAAAAGCCATAAGCACTAAACTAGGTATAAAATTGTTAAGCATGGTAAATTTTAAAGATCAATTGACGATATTGTGATGATAAAAATCAGTGACAAAGAATGAATTATTGTATGTACTTTGTAGAATGTTTAAAATTGACAATGCCTTACAAAAAAGGTTGTAATTGTCTTTAATTTTTGCGTGCACTAAGTCACGAGATTTTAGTAACTTCAATAAATCATTTTGAAGTAGCTATCAACCGCCTGTTTATAAAAATCTAGAAAGAGTATACGCCATTGCTATCTATTTTAGTTAAATGTTGTTTGACATGTCGGCATGTCACGAGCACTTTCCTTTGTTTCGAACAATCCAAAAAAAAAACAGAATTACATCACCTTTTTAACATCCCATAAAAAGATTGATACTTTGGTCGTAGATTCGTGGTTTTAAATTTTTGTTTACGTGTCGCTGGGGCCCATTGCCAGCCTGCCCCATTTGGCAGGATTACCCATATTTTGAGCAAAGTCAAGATCGACAAATAAAGATTTTTTGAGCATAGTCATGATCGACAAATAAAGATTTATTTTTTTAGCATAGTCAAGATCGACAAATAAAGATATTTTTTCCCGCACACTCAGTAACTTCCATCGTACAGAAAAGTGAGCATAGATGAAACTTCCCAGTTCCTATAAGAAGCTTATCTCTTCCTACATTCTCCACACTGCAAATCGACAATGAAGACCACTAGTCTTTTTGCTTTGGTCATCATTCTATGTTTTACAGCTTCCGATGGCCAAGTCAGTGAAACATTCTATGCCGTGTCATGTCCCCGTGTATTGACTTCTCATGCTTAAGATCACACAAGAGCCGTGATGAAGAAGCTATTAAAAGAACATACAGACAATCAAATAACACAGGATGTATGTGGTTCGGCCGTAGCCTACGTCCACGGGAGAAGAGAGAGAGAGGGATTATTATTCATTGTGTGTCTAGAGATTACAACGAATCTACATATAAAGAGTTACAACAGCCTTTAATTAGGCAGGCATAGATTAAGATAAATCCCACAATTCATGCACTCTCCATAAATAGCTCAAGATATAGATAATTACAAATCCCGCAAATCTCTCTGAATCTCTCTTCTCCAACACTCCCCCTCAAGTTGGTGCGAAAATGTCAATAGAGCCCAACTTGGACAATACTTCTTGAAACTTGAGAGCCGGAAGACCTTTTGTAAATATATCTGCCAATTGCTGAGTTGTAGGGACAAAGGTTGTGCGGATGACATTGGCTTGCACATTCTCTCGAACAAAATGGCAGTCGACTTCAATATGTTTAGTGCGCTCATGAAATACTGGATTTGAAGCGATATGCATGGCAGCCTGATTATCACAAAATAATTCAGTTGGTAGAGACGAACCATAACCAAGGTCTTGCAACAGAGCTCGAAGCCATATAATTTCACTGGTAGTTGATGCCATCGCTCTATATTCTGCTTCAGCACTTGAACGAGCAACAACACTTTGTTTTTTACTTTTCCATGTGACCAAGTTACCTCCAACAAAGGTACAATATCCAGTTGTAGACCTTCGATCAATGGGAGAGCCTGCCCAATCAGCATCAGTATAGACAGTAATAGAATTATGACCAGTCTTACGCATCCATATACCTCTGCCTGGGGACCCCATCGATAAATATTTTGTGCTATTCATTGATGATTTTTCTCGTGCTACATGGTTATACTTGTTAAAATCAAAAACTGAAGTGACTTTCGTCTTCAAAGATTTTCATACTATGGTGTTTAATCAGTTTGGTGCTAAAATTAAAACTTTTAGGTCTGATAATGGTACCGAATATGTTAAAGGATCTTTTTCAGAATATCTTCAAAGCCAAGGCATTATTCACCACACAAGTTGTGTCAGAACTCCACAACAAAATGGGGTGGCCGAAAGAAAGAATCGACACATCCTGGAAACCGCACAGGCCCTTATGTTTCAAACAAAGGTCCCAAAACAATATTGGTCTCATGGTGTGTTGACCACTGCATATTTAATCAACCGACTTCCCAGCCGTGTTATTAAGTTCAAGTCACCATTGGAGATACTCAAAAATAGGATACCTGGCATTTCACACTTGAGGGTATTCGGATGTGTTTGTTATGTGCACCAGCAAGCAATACACAGAGATAAGTTAGAAGCTCACTCTACTCGGTGTGTATTTTTTGGGTATTCTTCCACTAAGAAAGGGTATATATGTTATGATCTAGTCACTCGTAAAATTGTTGTTTCACGTGATGTCCATTTTGTGGAATCTGAATCTTTTTTTACAGCTTGTGTTGACTCTAGGAGTCAGCCACAGGGGGAGTCTGTGTCTCACCCGGTTCCGCTTCCCACCATTACCAATGAAGATGTTGTTCCTGATCATGATGCAGAAGTTCCTAAAGCACCACCAATCCCCACATCTCCTCAAGCTGCTCGACGATCAAGTAGAGCAACTCGTCCTCCAGAGCGACTGAAAGATTTCTTCACTTATCATACTACATCTTATCCTATACAGGCACAGATTAAGATAAATCCCACAATTCATGCACCCTCCATAAATAGTTTCTGAAAGATATAGATAATTACAAATCCTAATAAATCTCAATCTCTCTTCTCCAACATGTTAAGAAAAAATGACATCACAATTTAAAGAATTAGTAATTTTTCCAACAGACATAAGTTGAACAAGAAAGGATGGAACAACCAGAGCATCGGATGGGGCATTATGAGAAAAGAAACTAATTTTACCACTTCCTAAGGCTGAAACAGTAGTTCCATTTGCAACAGAGATATCATGCTTATCAGTTTTTGGAATAAAATTGGTTACTGAGGAAGAACTATTGGCCATATGGTCTGTGGCTCCGGAATCAATAATCCAGGAATTAATTTTGGAATTGGAAGTAAGATAAGCATGAAGATTACCGGACACATAAGATGAAGTGGACGAACTGTTGCCAGAAGAGATGGTCTTACCGAGTTGTTGAAGAAGATGACCCAACTGATTGATTGAAAGAGACATCTCGGCTATAGCAGCATGATCCTTCCGACCCTTGTATTCAGATTTGAGATGTGGATATAATTCCCAGCAACGATCCTTGGTATGCCCAGGTTTCTTGCAGTGATCACATTGATATAGTTCCTTCTCCTCAGCAGTAGCCATCAAATCATTAAACTGCGCAGATTTCTGCAATATTATCTCAACCTTGGCTTTCTGGATAGGCCGGCCTCTTGCTTCATCTCTCATGTCTATCGTAGATGTCAATATCTTTTTCTCTACAGCTAGCCCATTGTTCTTGAGAATCTCAGCAACGGTGACAACTGTAGCAATGGCCATTCCTAGAGCAGACAGCTCCACCTCCTCGTTCAGCTGCATATATCTCTTAGCCAAATTGACATAGAAAAAGAGCGGCTTCTTCGTATTAGAGACTTGAATGCGGTTCTTCTTCTGCACTTCCTTCTCACAGATTTTCATTTTCTTGTACCTGAAGACAACAGGGAATTTGCATATCCAAAACGATTGTGGAGTCTGCTTCAAGCTATTATTATATAGCCGTTACGGCAATATAAACAAAAAACGGACCAAGAATTGATTGCACAGCGAAAAATGTGCCCCCTCTTCTGGTAAATGACGCTGCAATCTCCTTAAACCATGCACTTTATGCAGAAAAAATGTGCGCCCTTCTTTGGTACGCTGCAGATCTGTAGGCTATGTTCTTCTACTGCAGATCTGACTTGAATCGGGGTTTACAAGGCCAAAAAATGACTCAAGATCACTGGAGGAAGTCGCACCCAACCGAAGGAAGCAAAAAAATGCGCCCAAGAATGATTAAATCCGTGCGGCTAGCGCCCATAAGCTGATCAAAAAATGCGCGACCAAGAACACGCGCCAGAAAATAGGAGAAAACAACTTCATTCTTCCAGAATACGCGCCAGAAAAGCAGACACACGGCTCGAAACAATGACCCGCTCTGATACCATAAAGAAGCTATTAAAAGAACATACAGACAATCAAATAACACAGGATGTATGTGGTTCGGCCGTAGCCTACGTCCACGGGAGAAGAGAGAGAGGGGGATTATTATTCATTGTGTGTCTGGAGATTACAACGAATCTACATATAAAGAGTTACAACAGCCTTTAATTAGGCAGGCACAGATTAAGATAAATCCCACAATTCATGCACTCTCCATAAATAGCTCAAGATATAGATAATTACAAATCCCACAAATCTCTCTGAATCTCTCTTCTCCAACACCTACCGTGGCAAAGGAGATAAGAATGGCTGCATCGTTGCTCCGCCTTCACTTTCATGATTGTTTTGTAAACGTAAGAATTTAATCTCCATATTGTTAGAATTTCACTTATATTTTGGTTTTTTTAATAGATCTGTAAGTAACTTGAATTTTCTTCTTTAAAGGGATGTGATGGATCTATACTGTTGGATGATACCTCGACATTCACTGGAGAAAAGACTGCTTTTGAAAATTTCAATTCTCTGAGAGGGTTCGATGTGATAGACACCATCAAGACTGAGGTGGAGGCTGTTTGCAGTGGGGTTGTTTCTTGTGCTGATATTGTAGCCATTGCTGCTCGTGATTCAGTTGTACTTGTAAACACTCTTCCCTTCCTCGCATTCTCTACCATTATCTTTTTCTTTACTACGAGTCCCTTTTCTGGATTTCACTGTGTATAGCTTATTTGCATCAACGTTTCGGAACACACTCCATGATCTATTATCAGGATGATGGATCACATTCCATGATCCATCATCAGGATTTCACATTTTTCTCCTACAACATTTTTTTCATTCTGATAATGAATCATGGAGTGTGTTGATGCAAATAAACTACACAGTGAAATCCAGAGAAAACACTCATTGAATATGAACTGTAGAAATTAATGTCTCTACTAATCTGCTTTTTACACATAGCCTTTAACTTATTGTGCAGAATATAAAGGGCTTGTTATTTACAATTTTGTTTTAAGGACCTTGGCCAATCTTATTTGTGGGCTATCTTTGTGCTTGTGATTGCTAGACGGGAGGGCCAACATGGACAGTACAGTTAGGAAGAAGAGACTCAACTACTGCAAGCTTAAGTAATGCCAACACCAATCTACCTTCTTTCTCTTCAGATTTAGCTACACTTATCTCTGCATTTGAAGCTCAAGGTCTTTCTACTAAGGATATGATTGCTCTTTCAGGTATGAATAAAAAAATTTCAGATTTTAGTTGAAAATGTTCATGACAGAGCTAATAAGCAAGCATGTATTTCAGGTGCTCATACGCTTGGTCAAGCAAGATGCACCAGCTTCAGATCTCGCGTCTTCAATGACACTAACATCGATTCTCCATTTGCCACCCTTCTTCGGTCAAACTGTCCAAGCAATGGTGGCGATGACAATCTGGCACCTCTAGACCAGGTCACTCCCGTTGTCTTTGACAATAATTATTACGCAAATCTGATAAACCATAAAGGACTCCTTCATTCTGATCAAGCACTTTATAGTGGTGGTTCTTCGGATGCTTCGGTTACTACTTACGTTGGCAATCCAACTGCCTTCTTTAATGATTTTGCAGCAGCCATGGTGAATATGGGGAATATCTGCCCTCTGACTGGTACTTGTGGAGAAGTTAGAACAAACTGTAGGATAACTAACTGAAATGTCCAAAATGTTTTCGGTAAAAACGCGACACAAGATCGCAAGATATTGTGTGGAGGATTTATTAATAACGTTTGGCAAAATGGACGCCAAACCAATGTAATTTAAATCCATGTTTTTAAGGAAATAAATCAGCGTGAGAATTTGGAAAGCCCACAGTCTTCTGTTTCACACATTGAAGTAATTTTGTCAGAATATTTATATTCTGAAAAGTAAATTGTGGAGGTCTCAATGTTCTAATAATTTTGATCTCATGAATACCTTTCAATTTTTATTTTACAGCTTTTCTAATGTCACGTAATAAATTTTTTATACAAGATATTTATTCATTTAGGTTTATATTTACAAGTATAAATATCTTCATGTCATTTAGGTTCATATTATTCATCCTTTTACAATATTACAATGTTAATTACATATTTAGTAGGGTCATGTAGCATATAACAAGAATACAACTAAGATATTTATTCTTGCATATTTAGTTCATCCCTCCTTAGTGGATTAGTCTAGTTTTATTATCATGTGATCTATAATTTTGATGCCTTGGTAAATCCAATTTGGTTTAGGATTCTTTAAATAATAATTTTTATAGGGCATATTAGATAGGCATGGTTTCTCATTACTATGTTATCCAACAATATGAGGTGGTAATATCCTTTTCATTCTTTGTCACTTTGTATGACTTCAATACACCCATAATATTGTCTAACTTACCATTAGTGGATAATTTATTGTTTGAATTACACTTCTTAGGTGGATTATATTTCATATATTCCCTCTTAACATGTTTTATTGATGTACTCATATTCCCTTCAATGTTATCAGTATGTTTCCATATCAAGAGTAGGCATTGTGGATGTTATCCCTTTCATATTCAATATTAAAATTATTATTATACATAAATTATTTAAGATAGTGTCACCACTCTTCACACTATAAGGTATGTTGATTTGAGTCCTCATTGTTAGGATTTTTCAGCGGGATAGAGAAATTAAATTTACCAATTACAAATTATAAATCAAAGAATAATAAAAGCATATTCATAGGGAATTTTTTAACGTGGTTCACCCAAAGTGGGTTACATCAATAAAAAAACTATTTAGTATATCTTAATTTCCAGAAAAATAGAGTACACTATTTCATTAAACCCATAGCCATATTCCAATTGTGTGTAACTCAACATACCTACAATCTATCTGCACAACACATGTTGCTACATGCTCATACATAAATTGCAATCCACTACCCACATGCTATTGTTGTGTGTTCTTTCTATGCATGATTTTTCAACTTCAATTGAACATGTTGTTGCATACTATTCACATTCATGTTGTGGCTATCCACCTTTGATCCATAACAAAAGACTATTCATTTCGGGAAGTTACAAAACTAATTTCTAATAGAAAACTCTAACAAATTTAATTATTAAATATATAATGATTTTTTCTTTGGGGGCATTTCCCTAGTAGCCCCGCTGTGGGATTTTCCCTTTGGCCCCTGTTGGGAGGATAGGCCTCATAGACCCTATAGGAGGGGCATTTCCCCCTTGCACTCCCTCATTAGTTAATTTGGGGGAAAAATGTGGCTGCTAAAGTGACAAAAATATTAACACTGAATCATGATCAGGTTCCATAGACCAACACTCACTAGATGTTTGAGAATGCCTCAAATATTAGATAATACCTTGAATACCAAAAAATAATTTAACAAGTTCCCAAGAATGATGCCATTGATTGGTTCTTGAAACTACATTCCCTACAAACCTAAGGACTAGACCTAAAAATCTACACATAGGAGTAAAGTTAATTTAAGATGGTGACATAAGCCTAAGATCATAATTCAAGTAGTTGTCAACCAATTGTTAAGAAAGGATGAATCTTATTAATTAAAACTTTGTGAGATGTAGGAGGGTGTTCCTATAGGTTTAAAAATGGAAAATTAAAGATAAATGAAACTAATAAATCGATATCCTAGAAAACTATACCTTATTTATGTCCAGATACCCAAATAATTTGTCACTAAATATTTTTGCATTGATACAATAACTTAAAAAACCTCGAAAGTAGATTTAACAAGCTATATATGCATGTAAACATTGACCAAATTAAGCACTTATGAATCTAAGCTTGGTGTGTAGAAATGAACTTTGACCATGAAAATAAACCCAAGATCTGCAAACCTTCTATACCTATAGAGAAAGATTCACCTTGATGTTTTGATTTGCCATAAATATTGATAGTATCCATAAGTTACACCTTTGTGATCTTGCTAAACAAAGATATTCTTCTTATAACAATCCCTTGGATCTAATTTGTAATTTTTACTAAAAAAGTGGAAAGCATTATGTAGTGAATACAACAGGTAGTGTCCTAATGGGGATAACATGAAATTTGGAGCAAAATATAAATGGGTTATGTAAAGACCTAATGTAGAGCTATGGTTCCATGATTGGTTAACAAAGAGACAATGGTTATAATATGTTGAGCTAATGTGATGTCACAATAGAGGCAAGGTTGATTTTTGAGTAACAAGTGATGGATATTCAGTTGATAGTTGATGATTGTAGGAAAATTCACATATTTGTTGTGAATTGTATGGCGATGATGTGTATGAAAAATGAAAATTATGGGCATGTGTGTTTGACCAACGATATTGGAGAGAAAACCTAATATCGGTAGGACTCTAAAGAGTCTCGACCTAATATGGCGATGTATTTCTGATAGTGTAAAGAAACATTCAATAGATTGACAATGCTAGTTTAAATATGATTGATCTAAAGACTATGTTTTAAACATACTAAGGTGAATGGAGAACCATGGAATATGGCACGTAGAGACATAATCAATTGTCAAAATTTTAAGGTGAAGGCTTCAAATGACTAAGTTCATGTAAACACGATTTTTGATTGGAAGACAACTAAGAAGAGAGAATTAATTAGCTCAACTATCTTTGCAACCAGTACAAGAAGGGATCTGATTCATTGGGTGGCAACATAGCTCACCGTATCAACATAAAGTCAAAATAAGATCGAATTACTAGGGAATGCATTAAATGCAAAATAGGCTTAGGGTTTCTTGAAGGCTATAATTTGCAAACCTACAAATAGATTTTATGTTGTATTAGGTAATTTCAATGAGAAGAAAGATGAGAAGATCTTAATTGAAGATATGTCCTGACTATGAGTGGCTCAAGGAATTTATTGTATTCCACAGTTAGGGTTTTCGAGAATGTCATGGTCAATAGACTAGAATTTGAATTTGATTGATTGGATCGATGGACATATAGATTCCTAAAGAAGGTAGTGAAAAATACCTAACAAAAGTATCCAGATGCATCCATTGGTGGTGAAAAACTTGAGGAAGGTATTGTAGGATGGAAAAGAAAAGAAGAAAAATCAAAAAAATATCTAAGAATGTAGTTTTTGAAAGATTTGTGAAGTGTGTGAGTCAAGGCTATAAGAGAAGAAGAGAGAGAGAAGGGTATGTAGTCACAGAGTGTAGAGAGTAGAGTTGCAGATAGAGAATGCACTAAGCCTGAATAAGTAGAACTGCATGAAAAAATTAGAGATTCTTATATATGTTAACATTCAGTGAGCAGAAAAAAGAATGTTCTATCTTGCTACACCTTCAAAGTAAAACCCCTTGATTATGTCTTGCCTTTTTGTTTGGGTTCTACTCACTCAATCTAGTGCATTATATAAAAGGGGATGTGTTGCTGAGTAAACATCAGATGCAAATTGATCAAGGTGTAGAGCAAAAAGAGAGAGGTGCAAAAGAGAGGATTGTCTATTGTAGAGATAGCAACAAAGTGTTGAGTAGTTCCAAACAATTTGCAACAATGAATTGTGTTCAAAGAAATATTTTAATTGTATAATTGTAAATATGATTGGTTGCTACCATCAGCTAACTAAGTTGGTGCTTAGTTCGGGGGATTGGTGTCTCCTTGGAGTTGGTGCTCCTAAATCGGGGAATTCTTGTTTTGTTAGGGTTGGTGCCCTTAAATCTATGTTTAACTAAACTTTATTTGTGAGGTTGGATTAGGATAGCAAATCCTAGCAGAATTTCTCACCTTGGTGTTTCCCAATCTTGGGTTTTCCATGTATAGTTGGTGTTATGTGTGCATGCTTATGTGTTTGCATATTAAGTCTTTATTTGCACATTAAAAATTTAAGGAATCAATCTACACTAAGATTTAAAGAATAAAAATTTGAATATACATTGATTCATCCCCCCTCTCAGTAGACTATTGTGTTCCAACAATTGGTATCAGATCCTGGTTCCCTAAGAGAAGCTTAATATAAATTTTGATTGGATGGCACAACTGATTTATTTCCTTTAATATTCACACCAGCTAATTGGTTGACATTAGAATTGATCGAGTCTTACACTTCATTCTTAAGACACATATTTTTGTACCATATCTAGGTGTATAGTGATATTGAAAAAATGATTCCACATTAAATGAAGGAGGTAATGGTTTGGTGGTATCAATAGTTCGAATGGGATGAAGTTGTATCATTTTTTTATTAAGCAATTAAAACATAATATCATGAAGTGAATCGAGAAATTGTGAAAATTGTCTATCTCCTAGCTTAAATTGAGATGGTATTGTAGATGTAGAAGAAACATGTGTTTGAATGTTATTGGAAGATGTAGGGGAGTATTTTTATGAAGTTTTTATTTTTGTTTGTAAAGGATTGATAATTAGATTGAGGCACAACTTTAGATTGAGAATTAGGATCTGATGAAGGTGTTCCTTCATATTAACTAGCCAAAATTTGATAATCACAAAGATCCATGCATAAATATGTGAATGAAGGATAACTCATTAACAAGTTCTTATCTTAAATTTTATGTTGTAATTTCTCAATAAATACTCTTTGTATATCGACATCCAAGAGAGAATATTCTATTTGAGAATAAAGAGCTTGATATCATCCTATAAAACAAATAACTTTTTCCTAAGGTCCTTGTTTATAATGGAAAAAAAATGGTTAATGTAATTTTAGGTCCAATTTTTTCTTGAAAATGTTGAAAGAATTCATTAACAAGTTGCGTAAAGGTAGTTATTGAATTATTATGTAACAAAAAAAACCCATTCTAAGGCCATGTCTTTGAATGATCAAGGAAATATTTAAGATAAGAGACAATCTTCAAAAATGAAATCACTACATAAAGTGATAAAATCCAATACATGATTATTGGGATATCCTTTGCTAGTATACTTCTCAAATCAAGGTATCTCAATGTTTTGTAGAACAATTGTTTTTAAGATGGTGAATGATAACAAACTACGTGTAAGAAAGTTTAAAAGCTGGGAAACGTAACACAAAGTTTAAGGATCTACTACTTTGTAGGTTTAGGTCTTAGATCAAAGAAAATGTTAAAAATGTAAGAAAACATATTTTTTTAATATGAAGAGATTGCATGCATGAATTTTGATATTTTAAAAGAAAATAAATGAATGCAATAAATTCAAATCACTTGATAAATGATAATTTTCATAATGTAAAATGTTACAATTGACAAATCTCTCTGAAATATTCAATAGATAACACTTTTTAAGTTTATGAAACAAATAATGAGATATAAATTTTTACTTTCTCAATATCTAACATAACGTGAATTCCATTTGAACAAAACAACCTATTATTTATTCAAATCTCAGAACAATAGAATTTTGTAACTATAAGATATGTCAGGCTCATGAAAATGTGGCATTGAAAAATAGATCCAAGTATAATGCTAACCTAAATCATACTTTTTAACATTTAACATTCGGGGGATACAAAAGATCATAAAATACAACTTGGCTACTATCTACAAATAAGAACCAGAATGACTGATTAAGGTTTTGATCCTCTTTAGGTTGATTTTGGGTTGAAATTATGTGTATTGATGTGATGTTTGTGATTTGTTATTGCTAACTAGGTCAACCATGTAAACACAACAAACAATTACTAATCTAGAAAAATGTAGAATTTATAAATAAAAAATGAAAACAAGAGAGTAGACAATAGAAGCTGAGGACCTTGGCATTCATATTTTGGTCAAAATGTATTAGATACAAGTGAGGGTTCTCTAGACTAAAAAATAGGGCTTCTATGGTTTTAGAGCCTACATAGGAGCATTAGAGTTTGTAGGTTTCCTTGTCTGGATCAACTCTAATTTTTTTTCTATCAATGAATAAATGATCTATCTCTTATTTGATATATGAGGTGTTTGTATGCTTGATCTTGATTTATGGTCCTCAATCTTCTCCAAATCCACTTTAGATTTACAACCTACAAGAAAAATATGAGAGGAAGGTTTTTTTTGTATAGGGTCTTTCCTAATTCAAACCCCATTTTGATATTTCCACCTCCACAATGGCTATGATGAAGTTGGATATAGTTCTTACCTTCATTTGAGTAGAAGAAATGGGATAAAAACAAATAATAAACCACAATGCTACCAAATTATCATTCATATATGCATTTCTTGATAGATTTAATTTATGTTGTACATATCATACAAGGAGAACTTGATAGTTGATTGAAGATCATACAAGTTTTAGTACTTACAATGATAGCTATTGTATGATTAGTATGCAAGCATGAATCACAACATGAATGAAGTGATTATAGTCTAAAAACACTAAAAACTTACACAATTAAGATCATACAACTCATACTCAATGAAATTCATTTGCAAAGAATTAAAATAGTTTAATATAAAGAATTGAACTCAAATCAAAGCAATTAAATAACTAGAAAGTGCAAAACTTCAATTCTATTAAGGATTGATACATATTTGTGATGTGGATTGCTTAAATCATGCATTACTCATTGTTGTAAAAGCTTAATAGGGGTGACTCACAACATATTCTTAAATTGATAAGGTTGGATCTCAATAATTCAAGAGATTAATGGTGCTAATTAAAATTGTGAATGAAATTCATGTTTGAGAGGGCTTGTTTTATAGATTTTAGGAATTATGATTAATGGTCAAGATTGAAAAATGTAATCAACAGATGAGAGAAGATCAAGGAGGCGGGTGAGGATTAAGGGATGATCAATGGTTGATAATCCATGAGAGCTGAAAATATCCCACATTTCATTGAAAACAAGTTGAAGATATTTCCAATTGGAGGGAAGAATTTGAATTTGAATTGAGAATATTCTTTAAGTAATATGCATTTTGAAAGTTGGAGGATTGGAGGAAAATTATCAAATTAAATAGTCATGAAGATCATTTAATTGTGAGGATTATAGGAATTGGGATTTTAATTAAATAATTGAAACTATTTAATCAAAAGGGGAAATTAGCATGAAAATGATGAATTATGAAGAATTAGTCAAATAATGTTAATTATTTGATTAATAGAGGAGTAAAGTGAATTTAACCCTTTTCTTCTTCCATGGCTAGATAGCCTCCATATATTTGTTGCTATATATATACATTCATGCTTAGATTCTTACATACGCTTGACTACAATAAATATAGTATATTCTACACATTACATTTGTCCATGTTCATATAGTTTCCTTTTTAGCTAATCAAAAAAATTACCTAGATGCGCCAAGAAATTCTAACCATGGCTGCTCTAATGGAAACCCCAGTGGAAATTTCAAACAAATAGCTGATAGGTAAATGCCAACTGTTACATAGATTGCTTGTTTTGTATTAATATGTTTCATGATATTCTCTTTCTCTCATCTCTTTGAAGTTTCCTCTAACAAGGTCTTTATTTTTGTAGTTTACTTGTATTCTTCATTATTGAACATAAGATTGACTTGTACCTTTTGACTGGTTTCTATTTTTTTTGGCTTGTGTATGCTCCCTGGCCTCTGGCTATTGTTTGTTGTTATCTTTGTTCATCCTTGGTGCTATATGCATTTTGTACAACAAAAGCTTTGTATAAGAAAGTATTCATATCTGTGGTTTACAACTTCTATTATCCATATGTTAAAATTCCATTTAAAATTTGTTTTAGATGATCTGCCATTTGAGAGATTCTAAGATAGTTGTTACAAAAACACTTGAGAATCATAGGTAAATGACAGATGGTCAAAAAACCCACATCAAATACAAGTTTAAGAGAGTTAGAAAAACATACACATGCCAAAAGAATTGAAAAAAGGTGAATGGTTCCTATTGATATCCCATTTACATGTGATTCTAAAGTGTTATTCTAATACATGTTGCAGCTATTATATAGATTGCTTGTCTTGTACCAATATGTTTCATGATAGTCTTTTTCCCTCATCTGTTTCAAGCTCCTTATAACAAACTATTAATTGTCGTGGTTATTTTGTTTGGATGGAACATGTTATATGTGTTATATCAATATGTTCCATGATATTTATTTCCCCTCATCTATTTGAAGTTCCCCATGACAAACTGTTCTTCATGGTACTCTTTTTTCTAGATCCCCATAACAAACTATTCATTCTCATCGTTTTCCTCTTCTATGATGCATATTTTAAAATTCTATTTAATGTGGCTTTTCTCTATAATATTTAGCACTAGATAAGTGTCATTCTAATACCTCTTATATAAGTGGAAAGACAATTAATAATCACAGGAAAAGCACAGATGGTCAGAAACCCACATTAAATAGACCTTAAGACCATCGATAATAGAACATGTGACCTACAATAATGAATAGTTTGTTATGGGCAAGTGGATATTGATACAACACAATAAATCTATGTAACAATCAACTTCTCAATTCAAAATTCAAGCTACATTATTTGGCACTGAATATTATAGACAAAATAGAGGAATTTTAAAAGAACTATTAGAAAAACACTTAAGAATCATAGGTAAATGGCACATGATCGAAAACCCACATTAAGCATATTAATACAAGATAAGCAGTATATGTAAGAGTTGTGTTGTCAATTGAAAATTTGAGCTAGGTTCTTTGGTAGTCAACCCACATTAAATAGAAGTGGTAAAGGCAATGGGCTCCAATACCCTGTCCAAAATGGTTATAATGCCATAGACTTAATTGAAAATTCAAGGTACATTACTTGCAACTAAATATTATAGGCGAATAGAGAAATTGTAAAAGAGCTATTAGAATAACACTTAACAACCACTAAACTATTTTTATCTCCAAAATGTTTATGCTTTCATACTAACTCGAGCTACATATATATATGCAATTAATCCTATGTTAATCTGCAATTGCTCCTATGTTAATGGGTATAACACCAAAGGTGCACAGAGATAAATACAAACAATAAACAAAGGGCACAAAAATTACTAACCCTGTCCATATTTTTTGATGACAGAAAGAAGATTTAATTGTAATTTCTCCATCCATACAAAGGCATGATCTCTTTGAAGTCTCCAAAATGGGTATAACGTTAAATATACAAACATATAACAAGGAATAATAAGCAGAGAGTGAAAGACATGAACAATAAATTAATCACTCTAACACCTCTTATACAATTTCTCTACTTTTCTTCAATATTTATTACCAAAGAACGTAGCTCGAATCTTGTATCAATATGTTTCATGATATTCTTTTTTTCTCATCTATTTGAACTAGACAACCATCCACAAAGCTTCATTCCACACACTATAAAGACTTTATAATGACTAAAAAGGTTCATAAAGATGCACAAAGAACTAAAACAATAAACCAAGGGCGAAAAAATTACAATAGTCTCTCGTTTTAACTACAATTTCTCCATCCATACAGAGCAATAATCTCTTTAAAGCTTGCAAAATGGGTATAACACCAAAGATAGAAACATATAACAAGAAGACATGAACAATAAATTAATCATCTATGAAAAATACCCATTTTAAACGCCTTTATTTTCATTCCATGGCTAAGATGTATATGCAAAAATATGTTTGCGAAACATGGGAACATATAACAACCAATAGCCAGAAAGGAAAAAAATGTAGTCATGTATGAAATGAGAACCAAGCAAAAGGTTGACATTTTTTACTATAGTATTCTTTGGAACCAAGACCACAATGGCTCTTTCAACAATGCAACTTAATTAATATATTTTCTTGCACATTTTGGAACACATTTGTGTTAAAACCTTCCAATGAGAATTCAACCAAAAATAATATACTTTCCCACACTACAACATTGAACATTGCATTTACTTCCTTCTGTGCCATTGTACAACAATGCTAGGGTGTATTAACCCTAACACAAGCAGTTTCTTACCATTCTACTTCCATGTCTAGTGCATCTAGCTTCACCAGTTCCAGCCCACATAATTACCAAAGTCCATGTCATCATAGATAGCCCCGAGAAACTCGCTAACGACCATTAGAAATTGTTGAAAAAAAGAAGGGTGGGAATTCCATGAAAACATAAGAATAATAGAAGGCTTAGACTACAAGAATGAACAACTTGTTACAGGCACCATCAAAAAGAAGAAAAAAAGAGAATACCATGAAACATATTCATACAAGATAATCAATCTATGTAAGAGTTGGCATTTACCTGTGATTCTTAAGTGTTTTTCTAATAGTTCTTTCACAATTTTTCTATTTTTCCTATAATATTTACTGCCAAATAATATATGTATATGTATGTATATGTGTATATATGTATATGTATGTATATGTATATGTATATGTATGTATATGGATATGCATATGTATGTATATGTATGTATATGTATATGTATATGTCTAACCTCTTTTATTGTAGATCTATATGATTTCCTTTATAATGTTGCACAGATACAATAGACATCCAAAAAAATTAGTCTATTCGAAATTGTCTATTTCAAATTGTTTAATGCTCCAACAAATCAATCCAATGCTTCTTGCACTTGTTAAATACCATCAACAATACATGTAAGTACAAAACTTTTCCATTATCAATAAATAGATTCTATGAACCAATTGTAAATATTATTGATTGTTTCCAGTTTCAGATTGTTTATATTGATTTTACTCATATATTTACTATTTTTTTATGGTTCCTTGCTAATCTTGCTTTCCCGTCCATTGACATACCTCTCTCTTCTATTTGCAGGTACTAGGCTAAAGCATGCAAAAGCACCCCAAAATCATGATGCTTGTTTTTTACAAAGTTAAATTACCACAACAAAAAAAACACTACAATATGACATATCATATATGAAAACACTGGATTTTTCCCAAGTTTGATATTGTGTGATGTATAATGGAACTCCACAAAATTTCCCGTGGACGTTTCATACTTTTCTTGCTGGGGGGTTTGGCTAGAGTCCCCGAGGCTCCATGATGCCAATATGGTAGGGTGGATGACGAGCGTGGGTTTTGTGTTTTAGCTTTTAATGCCATATATTTATTCTTACATAGATACATGTGTACACAAATTATTACATACACTTGGCTTCGAAAAACATAGTTTATAATAACATGTTTGTTATGTTATAGTAAGTGGTAGGGAAGTACTTGAGACTTTCATCATGTCACCTCAAAGCAATGCATATATTTTATTCATTTATTCTAACAATGCAAAAAAATGTGTATTGTTTCATCACACTCTACTTTTCATGAGGTCTGTTTATTTGTTTCTGATCAAAGATAGTGTCATCGAGTCTTCAATTGCACTATGAAGTAATTCATTAAAAATTGATATTTTTATTCCCAATTTCCTTGTAATTGACTACTTTTGAATCCTTTATACTTGTCTCCATTTTATTTTACTACTACTAACCCAAAAAACACATGCATACTAAAAATTTAATTTGCAAAATTATGAACTAAATAGTAATTATAAAAAGTATTCAATATTAAACATCTTTCTTTCTTCAAAAACATGTGATACCCAAAGTTATCAACTACCTTTTTTAAACAATACTTTTTAATGCAATATTAGTAATTAAAGTCATGGATAATAAGTCTTTAAAAAACATGCCTTGTATTTGTATGCATATGTATCTTAACATAATTAAATAATAATGAATTAATTGATTGAATAACCTAGACAAAAGGCTAAAATATACATGTGCATCTAGGGCTAATAAATATAAAACTAAAATAGAGATAAAATTATCTCATACCTTAAATTTTGGAGCAAAATTATTGTTGTTAGAAAAAATAATTATTTAAAAATTTATATTTAATTTAATTTTTTGGTTATCATTTTTAAAGAATAAATTTATTTAAAAATTGTATTTGTTGAGAATTAATTTACTATATTCCTAACATTATTAAGTAAAATAAAATTTTAATAACTTTTGTAACTAAAATGATTAAATATTACATATTAATTAAAAAAAGTTATTCATGATTACTTGCTTAAAATTAAAATTAATGGATACATTACAACTAATTAGATTCATTCAACATGGCCTACAGTTTTATTTTACATTTTCATTAATCAATTTTCAACTAGTATTTTTCTATGTGGAGATGCACAAATCGATTTCTCATCTTTGTGAAAAAGTTTGTAATATCACACCCATAGCCAATGAGATATGAACTATCCTCACGTTAGTTCCTATTGACTAATTAACACACTTTCTATTTCTCGACTCAATCAAACAATTTTAAATATTATTGATTTTTATATTTCACATTCCAACTTCTTTCCCACTAAATAACCATTTACGGTAGACCCATATCGGTTGACTGTTGCATGCCTATGCATGCGACTGCTAGTATAATTTTCATTTTTCAATTAATAAGCATATATTTTTCTAAATCATATAATTATCCATAAAATGTAACATAAAGAATAATAAAATATTTTAAAAATTAGTCTCATGTCTTTATATATTTAGATTTTGTTAATTTTTTGTAATTAAATAATATTATGTAAATTTTGAATAAAGTATAAAAAAGAAACAAAGAATTTTCTTCTGAATGATAGAGAATGTTGCAGAAAAATATGATATTAAAATCATGCAATCATTACACAATGAAAATATATCACATAAACTAAAAATATTTCCTTTCTTCATTTTGACATTTTTAAATTTCACATATACTTTTTCTCTTATTAAAAAAAAATTAGAAACATAAAATGTTCTTTTAACTCTAATTTTAACTAATTAAATAACACATTTTATTTTACATTGTTCTTCCATTATTCTTCCACCATTCTCCTTTGATTATATACGTGTTTACATCCTGAGTTCACCTTTAAAATTGTACCTTATCATGTGCATACAAATTGATTTTTTTATATAACCAAAATGTTACTTGATATCCCACTTCTATATTAAGGGAAATGGATATGATTTAATGAATGTAATATATGTAAGTATTAAGGGTTAAGATTTATGGGAGTTTTTTTTGGGTTGTGTATAATTTGTGTTTCAAATTATTAAAAATTAAATTTACATAATGGGAAAAAATTTCATCCACTATTTTGATCTTGCTAGGGTCATGAAATTATATTTTTCTACACCACACAATCTTGTATTGTGTTAGAGCATCATAATCCTAAGAGTGTCTCCCTAATCCCTAATCTAATATGATTAATGAAGGAAATAATGATCACACTAAAAGTCATGCAAATTCTATATAGACCTACTCAATTTTTTCAAATTTAATTATTTAACAAATTTTATAACATCATGATCATACCCCAAAAAATTGTGATGTATCTCTAGAACCTTTCCAATATAGTTCAAACTAATGTGGATTAAAATAATTGTAATACTTCTTATTAAAGATACTTACTATTAGAGTTGGTGTAGCCAAGAGTTGAGATGTACTAGTTATTTCATATCAAATCTTTATGTAGGATGACATATTTTTAATAGCTCATCTAATTTTTATGTGGTAAAATATTAATGTATGTGAAGATAATCAAAACTAGTTATGAGTTAAATATAAAGCTGGACAATGCCCTAAGTTCACAAAGTATAAATAATAAAGATATATAAAATTTGTAACTTCAAAAATAGGTCTATAGAATACCTACTAAAAAGGGCTAGGTATTTTAATTATACACGGACAAAAATATGGACATTATAATTTTAAGAAATATAAATTAAATTAATGGTGTGTATTACTACTCTACAAATGTATCTGATATGCCATTAGTTTAAAGAAGAACCTTATGAAGTGCTCAGATATTGGAGTTGTTTAAACAACAAAAATATGACTTGGTATATCACTTATATATGAAGGGGAGACGAGGTAATTTTATTAATGTGATATGAGTAGTTATTGTAGATTTATAGAAGGTGTTGGTATGTTTATAAATAGTATTTCAAATCCTTTCTAGATCCCTTTGCATAGTTCAATAAGAAGAAATGGTATTCATTACACTATCCTTTTTTACACTACATAGTATTATATTTTATTAAAGCATCAAAATTCTAGATGCATCTCTTTAATCTTAATCTAATACAATCAACAACAAAAAATGTTTACACCAAGAATATGCAAGTTAAATAGAATTCTACTAATACTTCCTAAAAGTAGTTATTGTGCGCATTTTTGTAATGCTATAATCCTAGTCAAAAGAATCACTAACTATTTGTAAAACCTTTCCATTATAATTTAGAATAATGTATATACTATATCGAGATATCTACTATTAGATATATAAATGTTATTAGAGCTTTTATTGCACATCTAACTTTGATAGACAATAAAATGTATTAGTAGTAAAAAATGGTGATGGGACCCATAATAATGAAAATTTCACGGAATCATCTTTTCAATGATATATCGTTCACAAAATTTCAATAATGTATGCCCAAATTATAGCCAAAAGAAAAAAATTACTCTATTAGGGCCAAAGGGGGTTTGAAAGGGGCCCTACCCTATGACTATACTATTGACGTCAACAAAATATTTTGAAGAATATTCCTCTGGCTGAGAAAAAAATGATTTCTTGTAAGAAAATTCTTGTAGCTGAAATATGTTGAAAGATTCCTTTCCTCATAAAAAGATTCTCCTCTGTCAAAAAAATTAAATTCGTTGCGAAAAGGACTTGAACTTCTGTCAAAAAATTTGACCCCATGCGAGCAATAGAAAAACTCACCATTAACAAAGTAAGGGTTGGGTAATAGCAAGTGGGAGCCCCATAGAGGTATGAGTCTACCACTAGGGTAGTACCCTATGTGTAAAACCCTATGCATAGCGAATGGTTGGAGAAAAAAAATCATTTTATTTTTAAAAAAACTTAAAAAAAATAAAATTTAAAAATTGAAACTTTTTTTGAATCATCATACTATGACCGTATAGGGTCGCACAACTATACAACGGTTGTACAATTCATGTACCAACTTTTTTTACCTCAGAGGCTTCCAACGAGGAATATAGAAAAATTTATAGTCAAAATTCATTGAATCAACCTCCTAATCACAGTGGTGAGGTCCTATTCATGCCAAAATGCACCAAAAATTAGTCAACTCCAAAATTTGCAAAAAATCAATGGAGATTCTAGATTTGAAGCTTGTAACCCTAGTTGAAGAAAACCCTCAAAAATAAATAAGGGGTCCACTAAATCCAGACTCTAATAGCATGTTAGAATTCAAAAGAACATGAGACATAGGATCAAACAACAAACAAAAACACCTT
>VDFB02385282.1:0-68910 GCA_007258455.2 Sequoia sempervirens | reverse complement strand
CTAGTAGTTTTCCAACATCTATGTCGAACACACACTTAAGAGAATTTAGTCTCATCTTATAGAGTCGAAGCCTTTCAAAGATAAGATGAAGATTCTTAAAGTGATCTTGGTGAGTTATAGATTTAGCCAAGATGTCATCGACACAATATTCTAGGATCTTATGAATGAAACCATGAAATATTAAAGTCATTGCACATTGATAGGTTGCTCCAACATTTTTCTACTTGAATGACATGACTACATAGCAGAAGGTACCCCAAGGGGTTGCAAAGGTTGTCTTGTATTGATCATATGGGTTAATAAGGATCTAATTTTATCCTAAGAATCCATCCATAAAGGAAAGTAAGGCATGGCTTGTAGTCAAATCTACAATCATATCAATATATTTGGTAACAGAAAATTATCTTTAAGAGAAGCCTTACTAAGATCATGAAACCAGTTTCTTCCAGATTATCCTAAGTAGGCTTCATTGGTTGTTCTGCCACTTTGTTCTTCTATTCATAAAAAACTAATTCCAATTTTGATATGTAGAGATCACTGGCTATCAATTATTTGATCCAACATCTCAGTACTCTTCCCAAACTTAATCTTTAGTTGATGATTTACTTTGTAAATATCTTTTCTTAGTGACAAAATTTTTGCTTCAAGTTTCTCATAGTCCTTGTCTCTTGACAACAACCTTCTAGTCAAAACTTCTTCAATCCCCTTTGCTTTTTCTACTTGAATCTTCATATCAATAATCATATTTTTTGTCTTCTCAAGATTTTGAGATAATTTGTCTTTAGCCTTCAATTCGTCAACAATTCTTTTCTTTAGTCTCTTGATCTCCAAGTTCCTAGCACAGAGTGACTCTTCCACAAGATCTACTTCTTCATCATCATTTATGGAATTCATCTTTGTAATATCTTCAGTAGTTTCCATGGCCAAGAATATAACCTTCTCTCTTTCATCTCCAAATATGTCTTGATCCTCTTCATCAATAGAGTAGACTTCCTCATTAATGAATAAACTCTTTTGTTTCCTGTGAATTTTATTCCCTTTCTGAAATGATTTATTTCCATACTTTTTCTCAACATTGTTAGAGTCTTTATGAGGACACTTAGCCATAAAATATCCTACTTCACCACAATTAAAACATTTGAAAGGTAACTTATCTTTGTACTTGTTGGAACCTTTATAAATTTTTTAAAAAGTTTGCTTCCTCTAGATCTGATCCAATATCAAAATATGGATCAACTTGCTTCTTAGATGCATGGAAAGTTTCTTCTTTCCTTGTAGGGTTTTCACTATCAATCCTCATTTCATAGGAAGTCAAGATTCCATGTAATTCATCCATTTTTAAAGAATTCAAATCTTTAGCCTCTTCAACAACTAAAATTTTTGGATCAAACTTTCTAGGAAAAGATCTAAGTACCTTTTTCACAATCATACCTTCTTTCAATTCCTCACCAAGACCTTTCATGGAATTGACAACCTCATCAATCTAGAGGAAGAATGTGGCAATGTTTTTTTCTTCCTTCATTTTCAGACTTTCAAACTAACTTCGATGAGTTTTAAGCTTTGCTTCTTTAACCTTGTTGTCACCTTCATATATGGTGTGCAATTTATCCCATACTTTCTTCATTGTCCTACATTACATGACCTTCACAAACTCGGATTTAGATAAACCACATAAAATAGAATTCCTTGCCTTAACATTGTTTTCACAAGTCTTCTTTTCAGCCTAATCTCTTGGAGCATTTTCAAGGATCTCATATCCATCTGCAACTGATTGCCAAACTTCAATTCCAAGGGCCATCGAGTATGCTTCCATCCTTAATTTCCAAAAAGCGTAATTGGATCCATCAAAAAGTGGTGCCTTATTTGTAGGAAATCCTTCTTGAGCCACTAAGTGTGCCATCTCGAATCTACCTCAAGTTGTTAAGCTTCTTCAAAGGAACTTGGATCTGATATCAATTGAAGGGAACACAATCTACTATGAGGGGGGGTGAATCAATAGATCAAATCAATTTAAAACTCTTTAATTCAACACATATGTCAATCATGAAACTTGAATAAAAAAGGTACTGATAATCAAGCAATCACATAAGCACACACATTTGTACGTGAGAACACTAGATATACATGGAAACCCAAGATGGGAAAAAGCACAATGAGAATAGTTGCTTGGATCTACTATCCAAATCCAACCTCACAAAGCAAGAATATAATCAAAGAAAATTTACAATATGAAGTACCTGCACCAACCTACCGAAGACACTAATCTCCAAATGTATTTGCAAGCACCAACCAACTAAAGACACCAATCCTCAACACAAAGATTTGAGCACGAACTCAATGAGTAGAACACCAATTGATCCCACCGAATTACAAAGATAAAGCTTGTGGATCTCCAATGCTGAAAACTTAGCTTACATATAGTCTGAACTTGATTTAGACACTCTACTACACTCCGTAAGATCTTTTGATAATGGCACACAATGAGATGCAATTCACATTGAATAACACTCACTTGCACAACAACTTCTCACACTAGCATACTCATACATATATTCACTTACCGTTTTCTCTTCAATTACTTATCATGTGAAGTGAGATGAGATTATATACAACACACTACAATAACTTCAATTCATGTCAGCTAGGGGTCCACAATTAACTAGGATGACATAAAGTGGACCTAAATTCAATTTACATGAAATGTGTAATAGCTCAGTCCTAAATCAAATTAGTTGTTGTGAAAAGAACATGATTTCATGTGCTTCCATAGGAACCTTATCCTGGACCAAGTTTAGCATCCCACATTATCTCTGAATGTTGCACGCTACTAGTCATTGCCACATAGTTCCAGAACACCAATTGGTTAATTTATAAGCATATTGACCCTTCTACCACTTCAAACTTTCCGCTTAATTAACATCCATTCTAAAAACTCTAAAATATGATAAAACATGTGTAGACATACTCTCTATTCAAACCATAGAGCCAAACTCATCTTCAAAGAAAAATATTGAACATAAATGCATTGCTAAAGAAATCTCTCTGCCCTAAGTAATTGACCTCAAACATTTTGGATCAAACTTTCAGATCACTTCTATCAACATGAATAGATGTAGTATGATGTACATACAATCCACAACTGATAAATTATTAATATATAGATAGCAATATATACTTCTGCAACTTAAAATGATATGACAATACAATTACATTTAATTCTCACTGATTTGCTAACCACATTCCTTTGACAGTAGTAAGCAACTTTGACATCAATGACAACATATACATTCAACACCTTGATTGTATCAAGTTAACTCGGTTAGCTTTTACAAATCCTTATTTCTATTTTGCGGGCAATGGGTGACTCTCAAGCACCTTGGAATTAAACACATGACTTCTTTGGGCTTTTCATGCCTAAACCTTTTTCATGGAATACAACTCTTTTGGGAGATTGGACCAAAAATCCTACCAAGTTCACTTACATTTGGCATGTATTTATGGTGAAAAATATTTTTAGCATTTGGAAAGATAAAAACTTTGCTCTAATTTGCTTGACTATTTTAGTAATATATACTTTTCTCTATGCTAATGATATGATTTGTTCTAATGGTCTTTTGAAGATTTAGGTGCAAGATAGCAAATATGAACTTTAAGTGACCCACCCGTAAGTGCATCTTGCTCATTGGGGTAATGTACGATGTACAATGGCCAAAGTTCCATGAACTCCACATAGCAAGGGTCATTTCCCTCCTAGTGGAAATCAACATGGATGTGATCAAAAAGTCTTTTGTAAACAAGATCGTCTATCACATTTTCTTAATCCCTTTGAGAATAATAAATGATTGGTTTTCTCACATAGTTGGCCTCAACCTTCTTAATTATCTTTAGCCTCTTTTGAGCCTCATCGCTAAGGTGCCTCTAGATGGCTAGATAGTGGAACTTTCCTCACCTAGCTTTGACCATTTCTCTTGATTGTGACACTCAATATCCTACTAAAGAATAAAAAAAGGAAGATATGATTACTCAATGGAAACCTATTTGTAATGGTTGGGATATCCTTGATGTCTAGGAAAAGCTAGATAGTTATAATCCTTCTCCATATCCTAGAGTACTTTAACTCTTATCACATAACCAAATTTGTTTCTTATTTTTCTCTTTAAATTTATTATTTAAAGCTTCTAACTTATTTAGATCATAGAATGTAACTTTTTCCATCCACTACTTTTTAAAATATATATAATATAAATCTTGATTCAAAATAATATATCATCCTTATTCACTAAAAAGAAAAAACTTATTTTCCTTTCGAAAGAGATATATTTCTAATGGCATACAGCAAATTCATTGTCAGCAATTCATCGAAGGAAAAAACACCATCAGCAATTCATTGCTTTACGTCAGCGGTGAATTTTCCGTCGATGAATTACTGGCAGTGAATTTTCCTAAAGCCATCTCTAGCACACACGTTAATCTAATTTGAAGCGTATATCACATAATTGGAGATCCCTTGATCTATAAGCATTCTCGTGTCATGTAACTAACTCTGTCAACAAATCTCTTTCAATTTTGTCTACCACGAAGTATTCAAACTCTGACGTAAAGCAATCAAAAACACAACTGACTCCAGGGAGGCTCAGTTTGTGTGACAATGGTTTCCCCTTACGTTGTACTTTTTATGAAAGTGAAATATGCCCATGTGGCTACCTCTCAATAGTTTTCTATTAAGTAGAGCTCAAATTCTGAAAGACATGTATATCATTTTCAGTCACATAGATGTAAAGTTACAGTTACAAGATCCTTTCAAGGACGTAATCGATTCCATCTTCCAAACAAACGTGTCACTCGGGGCTTAGAATGCCACAAGCATGACCCAAAACTTCCATTTTTCTTGCCCTGTATGGGAAATTATCTTCTCACCACACAACACGGCACCTGTGAAAGCAATTCTAAGCAGTTAGAGACGGGCACTCATTAAATTATTTCATTGGTGTATTCCCATATAAGTGAGAGACTATGGGCATTGAGTTTACCAGCCAATTTAGTTGAGGCGCTTCACTGCCTTGTGTTGTAATCATGTGGCCACTTTTCAGTATGTTTTTGGAGAGCAACGATGAAAACAACAGAACTGAAAAGCTGGTGAATGCCATGGCTGTGGAGGAGAAGAACTGCAGTGCAGTATATTTCAAGATGCCTGTGGATTATCCCAGATATACTAAGGCAGATTATCAAGCTATGGGTGAGGATACACTGGACAGGCTTCTAAAGGAATATGGCTTGCTGATTGAAGGAACTTTAAATCATAAACGGGAGTTTGCCATTGGAACTTTCTTGTGGCCAGATCAGATTCTTGCTCAGCAGCAAGAAGACCAGAAAAGGGGAGCAAAATTATTCTAACTTGAAGTGGTCGATCTTGTTCCCTGTTTGCTCATCATCAATGGAAGCTGTCATCTGCTTCTTTTGATTGCTTGTCTTTCTGTCAAACTATCTGCGCACTTATGAGTATAAATAAAAGATATCCTAGTGAAAAGTATTAATATAAGATATCACTGTGGAATATTTCTTGCCCATCAAATAATAGCTGAGATTATTTCCTATTTATTTAATTTAAAAGTATAAATGTTTATTTGTTTTTGTATTCAATGGTAATGCAATCTTAGTGGGCTTAATACAGTTGAGCCATATGACAAGCTTACTTTAAGAATAGTTTTTCATAAATTAGAATAGAATACAGACAAGCATCAGCTTCGTTGCTCCAATTCGCATTTGGAAATTTGTATTATTTGTAAATATTTTAATAAAATAATAATAAACATTCAAACATAAAATTAAATAATTTTCAAATTTATGAAAGTAGATAAACAAATGAAACGAGTCTAGTAAGTGCAAAATTATCAATGTTAATAATGAGTAATTCACTATTTGTGTTGAATAAAAGAGATTAGTTAATTGATTTTTTCAATAAGTTGGAGCCTACAAAGAATCAAAGAAATGTTCAAGAAGTGAGGATAATAATAATAGATATAGGAATAATCAAGGAATTGTCAAGAACTATCAAGGGCAGTTTTCGAAGGGCCCTTCAATTCATACTAGAGGTGGTAAAAAGGTCGAGGTCACTTTGAGTATAAAGGATAGTAGTTCTCATCTCCAAGCTCTTTAAGAGGAATGGGAGGTTGCAATTACTTTGAATGATTTTTATTCATTTGATCTATTGTTTACTTCTCTAAATTCTAGTATACTTTGTTGTTGTTTTTAGGTTGTAGTTATGTTGTGTTCTATCATTGTTGTTACAAAGCCATTTCTTTTTCTCTCTTGGTTTATCTTGTAAAAGGATTAGGGTCCTTCAAAAACCCCTCTTTTACTTTTATTCAAAATAATAAATATAATAATTTGAAGTATAGTGCATTATGAGAAAATTTCTTAAGTTTATATATTATGTTTCACAAGTAGGCATTTATCTTTATAATTTGTATTTTCTTATCTTATATTTAGCCATATATGAGTTGGCTAAGAAAAAAATTCATGTTTTTTAGGTGGTTGACCAATTTGTGGAACTATGAAGCCATCATAACTACATTAATAGTTACAATGTTTGTACTAAATGTTTGTACTAAGAACATGTTGATGGTACTTGTTAAATTTTTTGGCTCTTAGCCCTCTTAATGCCTATGAAATTTGTTGAATGGTCATATTTGTAAGGGTTTCTTTAAATTGCATTAAGGTTTTTTGAAAAAAACCTAAACCCTCATTAAAACCTGTTGCACTTTTCTTATTTTTGCTCGTTGACTACTTGCTCTAGTATCCCAACCCCTTAAGTTTTTAATTGTCTTTTACAAAATTTTCTCAACCAACCCTCTTTTACCACTTATTGGTTCCTATCCTAGAACACACTTTAAAACATCTTTCAAAGCACATGCTTAAATACGACTTAACTACTTTGGTTAATAGTGGTCCCCAATTGAGACATGTTCCAACTTCTCATTCCAACACTAAATCCCTTTCTCATTGTAACCTCTAATGTTGAGTGCATAAGTAAAATGCACTAATGTCAAGCACATAAGTAAAATGCACTAAGCAATATTGAAAAAGGATAGACACGCATTGCCTTCTAGTTTCACTACATATTTCTTCATACTATATTCTCTTTTCTACAATGCATAGGAAAAATGTGGTGGCTTGACTTTGACTATGTTGGACACATGGCATTTTCTTGTTAGAGCACTTGAATTTTTTTGCATCATATTTTCAAATGTCAATGCAAAGTTAAAACATGTGTTATACCTACATCTCATAAAAGATTGACAATTTTCAAGATTTCATTGATGTTCTTATCAACACATTTTGCAAATTGAATATTCTTCTTTCAACATGTTGATACTTTGGTAGCTAAAAGGTAAAGGGACACACATCCATGTCTCATTTCAATGCGTAGTGCCTTCATGCCACATTTTCATCAAAATATTTTCAAATCACTTAGGAAGTAGACTTTGAGAACACGTTAACCATCCATCGTGCTATAATATTTCAAGATCAATGGCTCAAATTTTAAATTGTAGACGGCTACTTGCAGACAACTAGTTTCATGTAGGCACAAACAATTAGGCACAAACAATTACTATGGCAATTAAGGTGCAACCACTATTATTTTAAATAAATAGATTTTGGATTATTCTATGTCATTGTAATCATAGCATTCTTGAGTTTGAATGAGAATTTGAGATCCGAGAGAAAGCTGTGTATTTAAGGTGATTTTACGAGTAAGGCATTCTGATCATTTATGTGAACTTGTAATTTTCAGAATTTATTGTGATTGTTCTAAAGGATTTTTATAAAAGATCTTAGCTTGTCTATTGCAGAAATATGAAGAAATTAAGATAAAAATTTATTAAGAAATATTTTACAAAAAACCCTATTGTTTGAGAACTTCCACATGAGTGATTCTAGCACAAAATTGAGAAGGGTAAAGAAAATCCTCTAGAGGATGACCTAACAAAATAGTTGCCTAGGTTGAAAAAAGAGAAAAGCATGCTCAAGGTATAGGGATAGGATAAGTGATAGAGTAGGCAAAATTAGAGATGCAATCATCCCTCAATATGGTTGGAGTTTGTTTGAGTATGGGTACAAAAGGATTATTTTGACAAACCCATCTCAAATTTGTGGACTTAAGATTTGGGTAAGTTGGTAGTCCCAAATGTGTTTATCAACGTAAACTTGATCAAAGCCCTAGTACATAATTATGATACTCAAAATAGGTTTATTAGGATTGTTAAGGGAGCTCCATTATTGGAAATATCTAGGAAGGTCATTGTGGATACATTTGGCTTGAATGTTGTAGCCAATATAGGTATTGATTTTGGGAATTTGAGAAAAGAATTTTTCAAGGACAAACATCTAGCTTCAAGGTGATGTGGTTACCACAACATAGAAGGAGAGAGCCAAATAGGAAACTAGTCATTTTTTTCAAGGATGAAGTTGAGCCTTTTGACTTTGACATTTTTTAGGATTATTTTATAAACACATACTTTTCTTTATGCCAAGTATTGGGAGAATATTACAAGGTTTAGATACCAACACACATGATGATTCTTGCTACAAATATCCAACACAAGGACCTTAATAGAATTTTTGACTTTTTTTCATACATTGCAAAATAAATCCACAAGTAGTTAAGGGATTTGAAGGACCCAAAAGTTGGGTTATATTTCAAGTGGTAATCATTATTATGTCACTTAATTTTGCACAATCAGATAAAAACTTGGAGCAATTCAATGAAATTAATAATAACATATGGGGATAGTTCTAGATTGTCAGTCCAAATTTGGACATATTCATCGTATTCCCATTGCCCTTTTGTCTACAGATTATTTGACTTTTGAGAATGTTTTTGTGTAAGATGTTCTACAAAATTTAGGCCTTTGGCTTGCACAAATGTTATCAGATAAGGTGATGAAATTCCTTAGGCCTCTAGAGTTTGATCTTGAGAAGGGAATTGGTCATAATTAGGGAGACTAGTACTTACACATAAATTGCATAGTTATTATGGTTTATGGTACCCTAGTTTATCCCCATTTTTTACCTAAATAGGTATCTAATATAATGGCCTTCATGGATTTATTCATGTGGAAATTAAATGATTTTGATAAATTCTACCTTTGATTAATAAAGAAGGGATCTCATATCCTTGTTGGATGCATTTCTTTGACTTCAACATCACAATCAAGGAGGGCCTAAAAGTTTTACCCTCCCTTATGCTAACATACAAAATGCAAGTTGTCATTTCCAAAAATTGTGATCTTTAATGATATATAAATAAGATTAGGCTAGAGGCCAAAAGATCACCATACTATCACAATTTCAATGCTTTGGATGATGTGATTAGAAATTTCCTGATAGATGAACAAGTAAAGGAAAGAAACCAACAATGGACTGTGATTGGAAAAATATAAGAAAAAAGGAAAAAGGAAAATCCCTCTTATAAGGTATCCTTCTCTGATATCTAAAATCCTTTTGAAAGGATGATAAAATTGCTTGATAGTTTTGATAAATTTTCATTCATAAAGAAGCCTTCCTTGGAAGAGAAGCCCAATGAGAAAGAAGTTGAACAACCAATTCAATAAGAAGCTACACATGTGCACAATTAGTAGTGCATCATAAGAGGGATTGACAACTCTTGGAGCACCAATTGGCATGCAACCTTTGGTGGATTATTCAGTAAATTCAAAGGAAGATACTAAATAAAATGTGCCAAGTGGTGAGGATGTGGATCAAATTTTCCCTCCTCCACAAGTTAATCAAGATGATAGATAAGGACCAACAAATAGGCTTGTATTGGATTCAAATTATCCAAATGTGAGAAAATGATGTGAGAGCCTTGGCCTATAATCAATTCATGACAGATGATAGCTTCATCACCTCCAGTGAGTTTAAGCATTTTTTGGTAAGAATAAGAAGGGGGGAGTTCCAAGAGAAGCTAACTAAAGCTAAGAATGAGGTACACTAGTGATCCCACTATACTAGTTTACAATTTTTGGCCAAACTGGACACTGAAATAATTTTTTCTAACTAAATCTTCACTTTCGGGCACCTATAGTGGCTAAACCATGAGGAATTTGAAGATGATGCAAACTAGAGTTTTGTGACATTTTGTTTGTAAATTCTAAATATATATTTTTGAAAATTTTGGAATCAAATTGCACTTCTTTTTCCATCTTCGAAAACTAGTTTTTTTTTCATAAAACAACATTTTTAAGGAGGACGCTCATCGTATAACGCATAACTTTTTGCCATGAAGGATAAATTCTTATTCTTTTGAATTTAGATTTGTAACTCTGATATCTAGTGCTTCCACTTGGTTAGATAGTTTTTTATTGAATATTTTTTCCTTAATCAAGTTTCAAAGTCAAACCAATTACAATTCAAACATGGACAGACTGTATAATGCGTAACTTTTTTTGTTGGATCAAGTAGTTCAATATCTGGTGCACTCATATTTTTCAATTTTTTTTATATAATTTGCTATTTTTCCACATGTGCAGAACATAGAGCTTGATTTTTAGTGAAAAACCTATGTTTAATAATTTAACTAAAAAAACAAATACATGATAAAACCAAAACATATTAAAATTATAGTCATTGGATAGCTCGTTTTGAGGACTACCTGATACCAGTTGGGTTTGTGAAGTCTCCTCCATTTTCATCCTCAACTCGAGCTTCGAAAGGAATTTTATTTTATTTTTTTGGTGTTAGAGAGCAGATAGGTGGGAAAGGGGGTTCGCTCAAACTAGGGGGGCTTAGAGTGAACCCTTAGGGGTTCAGGCAAACCAGGGTTCATTTGAACCCTCTTTCAAAAAGGGGTTTTCATTGTGCTTTTTGGTAGGATGGTAGGAATTTGAATTGAATGGGTTCGCTCGAACCCAGGTTCTAGCGAACCCTCTTTTGGTTCGTTTGAACCTATTAGTTCGCTCGAACCCCCAAAACAATTTTTTTTGGCATGGGGTCATTTTTTTCAACTTTTCCTTCCTCACTCAAATTATAAACCACTTTTGTGGGTTCACCCACACCCTTTAGAGTATAAGGAGGCTACCCAACAAATTTTGAAAGAAATGGATTTTGATATAAGAAAAATCACTTTAGAAGAAGGAAGAAGGCTTGTGAGGAAATTGGTTTGCTCTTACTCATAGAGTGGGATATTAATTCAACCATTGCTTTAGATACTATAAGGAATCGTAATAAAGAGGCTTTCACATTTGACGAGCAAGCTAGAAAGGTGTAATTTCGATCTAGTTTTAGTCTAAAGCGAGAAACCTTAGCAATATAGGAAATGGCCCCAACCATTGACAAACTTAGAGTGGTAGAGTTTGTTCAATAATTATCTCATTCATAGATTGCTTTCCCTCATACTCCTCAATTGGATCAACTAAGTTTTAAGCTCAAGATAGAGAGACCCTATCGCTTAGTATAAAGATGTTGAAAGAGAAACTAAAAAAGAGCTAGGAAAGTGAAAAAGTTGCCAAGCAAGAGGTCAAAAAAGTGGCCACTAATATAATTGATGACCTACTTGGTCATAGACTTTCATGTGTTTTACATAAAATTGAAGGTGCATGGAAGGCATATGAAAGTTTACAAAAGGTATACATCATGCATGTGCAACAACATGCCAATTTCCAAGGAAAATTGAATAATTGGATCCTCAAAGCTACCTCCATCAAAGATATTAGAAAAATGATTTCATTTGATAATAATGCCTCAAAGAACCCTCCACAAGTTATTGAACATATTGACTTATTAGGGGAAGTTTGAAAATTTTAGGCAAAGCTTGGTATACAAATGAAGTCCAAGATGAAAATGTTTGAGAACATGGAAAAGGGAGTGATGCTTGAAATTTTGGATAAATTTGGGATAATTAAGCCCCTTGATAGTCTAATTTTGTAGATATTATTCCTAATTTATCCTTAATATATCTGTATATATATATATATACATGGAAAAGGGAGTGATGCTTGAAATTTTGGATAAATTTGGGATAATTAAGCCCCTTGATAGTCTAATTTTGCAGATATTATTCCTAATTTATCCTTAATATATCTGTATATATATGTATGTCTGTATGTATGTATGTATGTATGTATGTATGTATATATATATGTATATGTATATATATATGTATTTATATATGTATATGTATATATATATGTATTTATATATGTATATGTATATATATATATGTATATATATATGTATGTATATATATATATATGTATATATATATGTATGTATATATATATATGTATATATATATGTATGTATATATATATATATGTATATATATATGTATATTTGTATATATATATCTGTGTGTATATATATATATACAAAGGGTAGGACAAATTTGGCCTTATTAAATAAATAAATAGTTGATTTATTTAAACTAGAGTATGATTTATAAGGGATTTCCAAAGTGGAAATTCTCTTTCATAAACAAAAGGGAGCAACAGATGCAAGGTACAATGCTCATAACAATAACTTGTTCAAAAGTTGTTAGATTTTTAATCACCCTCTAAGGAGAAATATAGCTATTGATTAGAAAATAAACAAAATAATTATCTTCTTCAGCTCTTCTTTTATCTTTTTTTCCAAGGTGGATACGTTTTGGGTTTATTTTTGGCTTTAGTGATCCAAACACTATCATCTCTAATAGGTTTGTAGAAGATATGTCTACAACATGGGTGGAGAAGTACAACAAATTGATCATGCACTTTTCCCATTTTGTTCCATCATGTAAAGCAAAAAATATCTTCTTCAACGGCTTCTACAACTATTTTGTCTTCTAGTGATATACTTTTTGTCTTTTGTAAAGTAGTTGTACTCATTTGTTTGATCCGTAATAAAATATTGCCAAATGAAAATGTGATCTATGTCTATGGCTTAAAGCTTGTTTCTCCCTTCTATCTATATATATAGATGGCAAGCCAAATTTGGCCTTATATGCATGTATGTATGTATGCATGTATATATGTACATGAATATATCTATATGTATATATATCTATATGTATGTATGTATATATGTATATATGTATATGTATGTATGTATACATATATATGTTTACATATATATATATACACACACAACACACACATATATGTGTGTATATATGTGTGTGTACATGTGTGTGTGTGTGTATACACACACATATATACATATATACATATATACATAGATACATATATACATACATATATATATATATATATACAGAGGGCAGGACAAATTTGGCCTTATTAAATATATAAATAGTTGATTTATTTAAACTAGAGTATGATTTATAAGGGATTTCTAAAGTGGAAATTCCCTTTCATAAACAAAAGGGAGCAACAGATGCAAGGTACAATGCTTATAACAATAACTTGTTCAAAAGTTGTTAGATTTTTAATCGCCCTCTAAGGAGAAATATAGCTCTTGATTAGAAAATAAACAAAATAATTATCTTCTTCAGCTCTTCTTTTATCTTTTTTTCCAAGGTGGATACGTTTTGGGTTTATTTTTGGCTTTAGTGATCCAAACACTATCATCTCTAATAGGTTTGTAGAAGATATGTCTACAACATGGGTGGAGAAGTACAACAAATTGATCATGCACTTTTCCCATTTTTTTACATCATGTAAAGCAAGAAATATCTTCTTCAACGGCTTCTACAACTATTTTGTCTTCTAGTGATGTACTTTTTGTCTTTTGTAAAGTAGTTGTATTCATTTGTTTGATCCTTAATAAAATATTTCCAAATGAAAATGTGATCTATGTCCATGGCTTAAAGCTTGTTTCTCCCTTCTATCTATATATATAGATGGCAAGCCAAATTTGGCCTTATATGTATGTATCATGTATGTATGCATGTATATATGTACATGTATATATCTATATGTATATATGTATGTATGTATATGTATGTATGTATACATATATATGTTTACATATATATGTATGTAAACATATATATGTATATATACACACACAACACACACACATATATGTGTGTATATATGTGTGTGTATGTGTGTGTGTATATTCACACATATATATATACGTATATATACATATATATGTATATATATATGTATATATATATGTATATATATATGTATATATATATGTATATATGTATATATATATATGTATATATATATGTATATATATATATGTATATGTATATATATATGTATATCTATATATATATATGTGTGTATGTACATATATAGATATATGCATACATACATATATCTATATACATACATATATCATGTACATACATACATACATACATACATATATATATATATATATATTGAGAGAGAGAGAGAGAGGGATGGCAGGTTAGATTTGGCCTTATTAAATAAATTTAGTTGATGATTTATTTAAACTAGAGAATGTTGTAGACACTTTTGCAAAAGGGAATTCAAAGTGGAAATTCCCTTTTATAAAAAGAAGGGAGCAATAGATGCAAGGTACAATGCTCATAACAATAAGGTTCAAAAGTTGTTAAATTTTTAATGGCCCTCTAAGGAGAAATATAGGTCTTGATTAGAAAATAAAAATAATAATTATCTTCTTCAGCTCCTCTTTTATCATTTTTTCCAAGGTGGATATGGTTTGGGTTTATTTTTGACTTTAGTGATCCAGTCACTATCATCTCCAATAGGTTTCTAGAAGATATGTTTGCAACACAAGTGGAGAAGTACAACAAATTGATCATGCACTTTCCCCATTTTGTTCCATCATGTAAATCAAGAAATATCTTCTTCAATGGCTTCTACAACTATTTTTTCTTCTAGTGATGTACTTTTTATCTTTTGCAAAGTAGTTTTATTCATTTGTTTGATCCTTAATAAAATATTGTCTAATGAAAATGTGATATATGTCCATGGCTTAAAGCTTGTTTCTCCCTTCTTTCTATAAAAGGGAATTCTGAGTCATTTTTAAAGGATCATGGATTTTTGTAAAGAAAATAGGTTTTACATTAGGTCTATACTTGTCTGGTCTAGGTCTCCTAGGGAAGAGATGAAAATGCAATCCTGAATTTTATGTACATCAATATATAAATTCTATTAGATATGAATACATTATGATAGATTCACAATCAATTTTCTACATCTTATTACTATTATGAATGAAATAGATCAAGTATCATTTGTGTTCATCATCGCCTTATTGTGCAAATATTTTTTTCTCATATAGAGCTTATGTTAAAGTAATGATTAAATTGTTGTATTTGAGATATTGAGAGTTCTTTAAATATGTTTAGGGATTATTAAGAAGAATTGGTTATGAGCCTAATTATAAATAATGTCATTGTAAGGCAATGATATGTTAGCTATCATAAAATTTATTTTAAATTTATTGTTCAAAAGATGATTGTATTTCCTTTTGACTCAATTATCAAGGTTTAAGCTATCAATATAAGTGTAAATTATGGTTACATATCCATGGTCATTATTATTCAAAAATAATTTCAATTTATATCTTAATTTATTCTTTAAGTTTTATATATGTTGTCAAATCCAGTAATACAATCGTGTCCAAGAATCTAGCCCATTAATTCAATTAAATTAATTATTGGCATATTTCATGAGGAAATTTATATTGAAACAATATCTTGGTATGAATGAAGTATATTTTCATTAAATATTATTAAGGATCACCCTCCTAGGTCTTGCATAACCTAAAGTATAGAGGAGAAAATTGTAAAATCAATTGTATGTTTGTTGGCCAACCTCTTGAAATATTTGAGCATAAGAAATGGCTATTCTTTAGATAATTTCAAGAACCATTTGGAAATAAAAAATAAACCAACACATGTGATGATAATTTTATTCCTAATCATATAAGAAAATATAATTGCAAGCCATTTTTTTTTTTCTGACAAACAAAGGGATATTCCTAGATATGCTACTGACATCAACATGATGTTACACTGATATTAACATATGGATAATTGTACAACCTCCTTTTATGCTCATAACTTTTCACATGTATCTTTGATTTTCTTGATTCCAATGGCATTGGAAATGTATTTAAATTCTCTTTAGATCCAACATGCACTTTTTCTAGAATCCACCCCAAGTATATTTTATTTAGTTTTTTTGTGATTTCACATTTCTATTAATTACATGGATGTTTTGGCACTTGGAAAGGATCTATTTACATGAGATGACCTCATTTGATCTGCTTTACATGCATTGAGATTATTAGTCTTTATTTTATTTTATTTTAGTAAGTATCATGGATTTTTATGTTCATCCTTCTATGGTCATCCTAGAAAGGAATAACTATGAGTCTTGATGACACAACACCCTAGCACATCTTAGGTGGCTTGATCTTTTCCTTATCTTTATGGACTTATACCTACACTAGACATACTATGGAGTTATTAACATGTGGTATTTTCAATGATCATGTTGTAGGAGTGATTTATTCTAATGTTGATCATGGCACTATGTGTGTTGTATCGAACATTGATTGTCCCCACATGCTTTGGACTTGACTTTGGGAGATCCATGGAGACCCTCATATCTCTCCATTCTTAGAGGATATTGCTATATATTATCTCATTCCTCTTGCAGATTCAAATTACATACCCTTTGATTACGTAATTTATAGGAGCTCAAGTATATCATAGGTATTGCATGTTCCAATGGTTCAAAGACTTGTATTCATGTTTCTACTCTTCAGATTGAGACCCAATCATCATCTTATATTGTTCTTGATTAGATTGGAATTGCCACATCCTTGGCCCCTATTTTTTTATTGCAACAATCTGACATTCGTCATCTTTCAAACATAACTACTTGGGATTCATATCTTGCAAACATATCATCCTTGTTTGTAGAGTCTCAAATTATAGATTCAGAGGATTACTTTAAGGACTTGTTCGTCTCCTCCTTGTTAAAATCCACGTCATTGTTGTTGACCCATCATCTTCATTTCCTTTTGAGCTTGTTCTACATTAGTCTTTACCTATTCTTGGATTAACATCATCTCTTTCCAAAACATGGATACTTGAGAAATTTTTCAAAGACACACATCATTTGGATTATAAATTTCTGATTCTTCCATCTTTTGTGAATGACTTCTCCAATCACCGATGGATCTATTTCTTCCTAAAGGAAGAAATGTTGTTTGTAGGCAGTGTAATTCCCCATTTGAAGCACAAGGAAAAAAGTTATCGAACAATTTTTTTGAAACTCAATAACCACAATATTAAAGATGTAATATCAACAAGTCAAACTTGCATAACACGTGCACACAAGCATCATATGAAACACAATGACACACTAACAACAACAAGATGACCTTACTAAATGATCATATGTTGCATAAGAAAGGTGGAAATAACTTGGAGGATTAACCACATATGGGACAAATCCACCATGAAGAACATACAAGAGAGAGAGGGGAAACAACACCTACGTGATGATTGATTACACCATATGATCATGTTCTTTTCCAACACAACTCAAAATTAGGATGAGGAAATCATCAACCTCCAATCCACATCTTGACTAACTTAACAATTCTAAATAAGGGAAAAAGCTCACCAAAGGATGCTTGACCAAGAGACACAACTCTCCACTAACTAGAATGATGGTGAGTCACTTCTAGACAACACACACTTCCTAATACGCCCCATTACAACATGACATCATACAAAGGGAAATATACTATGTAAAACAACACCGAAATATACATGAGGAATATTGTGGAAACTAAGAAGACCAACCACAAAGTTTTACAACCTTCCCAAGACTTCATAATACAAGGTGCACAATCTCCCAAAACCCTAGGTTTGCCAACCAAGCAACTTCAGAAGAGTGCATGCAAAATGATGCAAGAGAAACCACAAGTTCTCAATAAAGACACTTAAGGATAAAATATGAACATCACCAGATACTTGGGACCATGATGAGCAACCATTGTTTACATGGTTTACCCATATGAGGTACCAAAACTTAGAGGAACAAACAAGTTCTAGGAGAGAGATAACTTGACTAGGTTTTTGAAGATCTATTCAACAAAAATAAACGCCACAGATAAGATACATGTCATAAAAATTATTTGAAAATGGAATTATGCTTAGAAAAATCCTAACTAACCATGGTTAAGAGGGTTGACACTTTTTGTATGGGAATGAGATTGCCCAAACATAGGACTGGGTCACCCAAACAAAGATAGGCAATTTTGAGCTTGTCAAATCTTAAAACTAGGCTGCCCCACTATCAACTATGGAACCCCAATATGGTACTAGGTCACCCCACTGCTGAAAGGGCCACCCAAACAAACTCAGGAACATTTCAAGTGAGTTTGGAGACTCCTAAGCAGACCAGGCCACCCAAATGCAACACCAAACCACCCAAACTCATTAGAAGACTCTAAAGTTAATTTTAAACCCAAAAAAAATGAACTCCTAAGTTCATTTTAACTTATCAAGGTAAAAATACATCATAGATTTACGATTGTATTTAACACCAATATCGAGAAATTTAATAGGCTAATCTACTAATATTACAAATGAGTTATAATCCATCTTAAAGAGAGATGTTCTTTACAAATTATATTACAATTACATAGGGAAAGGATTCAAATGTCTTTCCAACTTCAAAATACATTGCATTGAACTATCTATAAAGAAAAATGATAAGGAGGTAAGATATCGATACCCCTTTTGCTCCTTGAACCTTCAAACCCCAATAGTGGTTTCCATGCCACTCTACTGCATGAAACCAACAAGGTTCACTCACACCATGCTAGGAGATGGTCACATGGCCCAAACAAACTCACACAAGAAACTTGGGAGAAGGTTATACACTCACGACAATCATGGAGTAAGCATATCATACAAATCATACAACAATCACTTCTACATTCACAAGATTTAGAAGGGATAATACAACGACCTCAAGTACCGGCCAAACCAATCCACCAATACCTCTCACGAGAGACAAGGTATTCCATACACACCAAAAAGTCAAGTTCACTCAATGAACACATGAGAATAGAGATACTAAACTTATTATGAGTAATATCAAGATGAGAACCAATTCATAATTCAATGCAAATTCATCTTGAAAGGGATGAGAAACAATGCACAAACATATTTTTTTCACGAAACCCACATGTTTTCAATAGAATTATCTTGAGCAATCATAAAGTATACCTTCATTCCCACATTCATAAACATCACAATTCATATAATTCATTCAAATTTTCCAAAACAAAAGTTTATCAAAATCTTAGAATTTTTCTAAAACACCATTAAAATAGATTAAAAAATACCAAAATTAAAATTCTCAAATTTTAAAGAACAAAAGATACCCTTTTGGTCTAAACGGTCCCAACCACCATTTTTCACTATCAATTTCACCTTTTGGACATTTAAAAAAAAATGGCATTATGACGACGTTTAGGGGAAAATTCATAAAATTTGTACATATTAGTAAAAGATACACCCTCCAATTCTATGAAATAAAAGCCGCTGGGAGGTTCTAATACCCCACCAATCCATTTGCAACTTTTCAAAATGAAAAACAATAATAATTTGAGAAGATATTGAAAAATTACCTCTCAATTTAGCAAAATTTAAAAAGAGAACTTTAAACACACCCCCCAAATGCACAAATACACACATGAGCATGTTCTCCTACCAATTCCTATCCAAATTCTTCAAACCTCATCCAATTCTCTCTCCAATTGCTCACTTAATCACAAAAATAATAATTTGGAGAAGAGAGTTTTTCCTCTCCAAATTCCTCACAAATAAAACATAAAAATGAAAATAAAATGTCTTTTCCCTTTTAACCCCCTTTTCCTTTTCAAAATAAAATAATAAAATATTTTTTTCCAAGTAATCACATTTAATCCCTAATTTCATCCAAGCCAAATTAAAACATTTAAATATGGTCCATTTTGCTATTCCACCCTTAATTCACATTTTAAGTCTATATAAGCATATTTTCACATTACTTGCATAAAACTAATTCAAATCAAATTAAAATTAATATAAATTATATTTTCATTCTTTAATTTGAAACTCCCACTAATAACCTCAAATCTCGATAATTGATTAAATTCATTCCCCAATTACCATTCAACAAATAATTTCACTATTAATTCCATATAAGCATTTAACTAAATTAAATTGTGGAAATAGAAAATTTAACAAGACATCAACCACACATTCGTGGGACATTCACAAAAAGGGTTATGGTGTTCAAAATCATACCAATGGTGATATTTGGGTTAGCACAAGTAAATAACAAGGGACTCACTCTCATATCAATACAAAAGATAAGGAAAAACAATAAATGACCAATGTGACATCTCCTTATAACCACCATCAGGGTGTACTTAGACCTGTAGAGCTAGATGGAGAAACACCTAGTACTTGTAACCACTCAATGCATATGTCAACCATACTTGTTTCATATATATAAATAGTTGAAGCATCACACAAATATCCAATAGTGCACAACATCATATCCATAACTTCATTGCATTTAAATAATAAATTTTATGATATCATTTAATTATGACATCCATATTAATGTTAAACCAAAACATAATAATAATCACTCAAGAAAGCTCACATCACATACACATCCCAAGAACACCTCCAAATGAAATACATCCATCCCCTTTCAAGGGACTTGACAACATATCATACATGCACTTCAGTGCCATTTATATCAAGCATAACAATAAAATAACCATGAAAGAAACAACAAATTAGGACACATAACATAATACTAAAACATGATCACCTAACATCTCAATATATACAAAATACAATACTCCCACTAACATCACATACTAGGAATAGGAAGACACTACAAGCAATGAATCATGTTTTGTCTTCTGATGTTCATTATTGGCATAAAAACTCTTTCTTTATGGGTGAATTCATATCCTCACTTTCTCTCTCCTACTAGGGGGACATTTATTGTACTTGTGTAATAGAAGCAGTCCTTGGGGGGTCACATTGAGTCCTCCTCCTATCCTTATTTCACTAGTGCAGTATTTAAATTTTCTCTCTTTTGAAGGAGTTTTTTCCATGCAGTTTTCTCCTTTTTTTTTATTATAAAAGATTCATTTGTTTGTACATGGATAACTTATTAGACCTTGTAATTGAGACCCATCCATGCATCCCTAAATTGATATTAAGAAGGCACATTAGAGTAATTATGATAATCACTTAATATTTAATTAATCATTAATTAATTATTAGATCATTTATTATACTTTAATTACTTAAACTAAATTTAGAAGTACTTATTTATTATCAGATTGAACTATTTATAGCTCACAAATTCTCTCATGGTGGTTTGTTGTACTGTATAATACATTTCAATTTTAATGTTAATTTTTAAAAATAAATTAAGTATTAACATACAGTACAGACAAACGGCCATCAAATTTAAAGTTGGATTGATCGGGTTCAACTGCAAGTATTACCTTAACGGTCAAAATAATTTGGATGGATGCGTTAGTACCTGCTGTGCTGGCATAAACTGACAGTCTGCTGCATGCTACCTCGATTTCGCCCGAGAAAAAAGCAGGCGGCTCATGAAGCCCTTTCCAATTTTGGTGTTTGTATTAGGACTCGTTTGCAGAGTCTGCTATGGCTTATATTCTGATTTTCAAGAAATTAAAGAGTTATCTGAATCAAAAAATACGGTAGAATGGTTAAAGTCCATAAGAAACCGAATACACGAATACCCAGAGCTCCAATACGAGGAAATAAACACCAGCGCATTGATCAGGGCCGAGCTGGACAAAATTGGCGTCCACTACGAATGGCCCGTTGCGCGTACAGGTGTGGTGGCCACAATAGGCCCCGGGACTCGACCTGTGGTCGCCCTTCGAGCTGATATGGATTCCCTTCCTATACAAGTATATTGTTTTTATTACACCCTCCATCTTTTGTTATTTCTATTTCTTGGGCTCGGTAGTCTTATGTTGAAGTATTGTTGCTGATTGCAGGAGCTGGTTGAATGGGAGCACAAGAGCAAAGTTGAAGGCAAAATGCACGCGTGTGGTCACGACGCCCATGTCACCATGCTTCTAGGGGCTGCCAAGCTGCTCCACCAGCGGAGGCACAAGCTAAAGGTCAGTTAGGGTTTTGCCTCTGCTCTCCCATTCGATCCTTGTTGAATACTTTATTGCAAAAATGAGAAGCTTACATTACTGTATTAAATAATGGAGTGCATAAGCGGCTTGTGTGCGACAGGATTTTAATGGTTGATATTATTAATTGCTAGAGTTATTTGTAGTCACTAATATTCACCAGCCAATTATCTTTTCATTTACTTTGAAAAGCGTTTCTGATAAACAAAGAAGAGGCTGGGTTCGAGTCTGAAGCGAATTTGGTGGAAGTTTTAAGATGAAAAAGATCTATTAGATCCCTGCACTTACACTGATGTAGAATTTAAATTGGTGGGCTATATAATAGGGTACTAACAAACAAATGTTAAGATAAATGATTAGTTTCTACTTGGGTTAATTCCACATTGATTTGAATTATGGGACATGGGTCTCTTTTAAGGCATTACTTGAGTTAATTCTAATCAACTAGAATTGTGAGACAAAGGTAACTCCTGCGAATGGAGAAAGAGGCTTAAGAATGAAAATCCCAGAGTGGTGGATTATATTCATTGCCACTTCTTATATGAATAAATAGTTAAAGATATTTATATTCTAAGTGAGTCCCATTATAATCACTATAAACATACATGAAAAAAATGTCATTAAAATAAGTGACAATTCATGGATTTAAAATACACGGTCCAAAACCTCTGTGGAAATTAAAATTATAACTAAAAATGCCAATAAAAGACTACAATATTTACACAAATTCAGTAATGTTAGTCATTTTCGAAGTTGTGCCCCATGAGAAGAATGACTGTAAACTGTAATTGTTTGATAATGTTATAATAGTTATTGATGCAGATATAATCAGATCATAAGTGAGTGAAAAACTCACTCCAAATGCTGGCCAATAGGATTTTATAGCGTATATTGATACCTTTGGATATTAATTTTTATAGCATCTATTAATATCTTCTTCACAAAGTGTAAACAACCACTTCATAATTCTATCCCTAGCTGTACAACACAAGCCTCACTAGATCACCCTTATAATCCATAACAGTAGGAAGCAGAGAATGTTGCATTTTCAATTCTCATGAACTGTCCTAAATTTGGACGGGATACTTTTATCTCATGGAGCAGTAACTTCTGAGCTTTGCAAGTTACCTATTATTGACAATATGCTATTATAAAAAAAATCACATAGAAATGTTACCATAAGACCAAATGATTAGTACAATAATATATGAAAAAAATGTAGCTAATGACAAACTATGACCAAATGATTAGTATAATAAGATATGAAGAAAACCTTATATAATAACAAACCATGACAATCAATACACATAAAACTAAATATTAAAATCAATGACTAATTACAGAGATATGGTACTTAGTGCTTACAAACTAAACTTAAATACATACAACAAGAAAGTTGAAATAAAAACCCAATATGTTTATTTTCTCATGATGACAATAAGAACACAAGAAAGAGGAGATAATGACGAGAGTATTAAAATTCTTTGAGAAACAGAGTCTAAAAGAAATTTATAGGAATCATGATGATAAGAGAGTTTACATGGCTCTAAAGTATATCTAGAGGGAATTTCGAATGAAATATTAGTAGCATGTGTTCAAGGTCATTTGTATACATCAGATTATGAAGCTATAACATGGGATGTGCCATATCAAGTAGGAAGAATGAGCAAGGAAGGTTGACTTGTAAAGGTTTATAATATGTATATACCCATTGGATATTTTCATTTAAAGCCATTTTTTTTTGCAATGAACTGATTCAGGAGGATTTGGGCCACTCAAACCTACTACAAATCTCAAACTGAAGCCTATATGGTTTTGTTAGCGTAATCCTCATCCTAGTTGGCACCCTTGGTCCAAACCACATGTCATAACTCCATCTCAGTAGTTCCCCATTGCTTGATATGTTGTCGGCAATTGTGAGTGGTTGTGACAATTGCAACAGGAATATGGATTGTCTCCTTCCAATTGACATGTCCTCTTCCTCTCTCTTGTAGGAATGTACATAGCCATTCTTTGTAAGGCTAGACACGATAAGGAACTGTAGTATTATTATAATTTGCAAAGCAATCGAATACCTTATTTGCATTATGGAAAGATATTTATACATGAGGATGACTTCAACCATGTGCTTTATCTGGCCCTCACGGGTTCAACAAATTATAAACAAACTAAATAAATATACTAAGTTTACATACCAGTAATAACAACTATAAAACAAACACTATCTACGTGGAAGCAATGATGGAATATCCAACATTCTCCCCTTATTACATTATTGCTTTAAATTACTAATAAGAGAATCTTGAAAACTTTCAAACTTCACATGTGCAAGAGGCTTTGTGAAGATATCAGCACATTGTTCTTGTGTGGAGCAGAATTTGAGCTGAATGTTGTTTTTCTGAACATGTTCTCGTATGAAGTGACAATCAACTTCAATATGCTTGGTCCGTTCATGAAACACTGGATTACGAACAAGCTTGAGAACACTTTGATTGTCACAATATAGGACTGTAGGTTGGTTTTGTGGTACCCCCAATCCTTCTAGTATGCGACATAGCCAGACTACTTTACAAACTGTTGCACTTGCTGCACGATATTTTGCTTCTGTAGAAGAACGAGCAACTGTTGGTTGCTTCTTACTTCCCCAAGAAATAGGACCAGAACACAAGAAGAAAACAAATCCAGAAGTGGATTTCCTATCATCAACTAAACTTGCATAATCAGCATCTGTGTACCCTGTCAAGAAGAACTAATCACTCCTTTTATATTCCAAACCATTATCCATTGTACAATGTATATATCTTAAGACCCTTTTTGCTGCTAGCCAATGACATTTCTTTGGTTCTTGCATGAATCGTGAAAGATAATTAACAACAAAACTGATATCTGGTCTAGTATATGTCAAGTAAATCAAACCTCCAATCATTTAACAATAGAGAGTGACATTCACCTAAGGAGATTGATCAAAAGTAGATAACTGCAAACTTGATTCCATAGGTGTAGACATGGGTTTGGAATCCATCATTCTGAAATTCTCAAGCAAAGTCTTGGCATACTTTCTTTGTGAAACAAAGATATGGTGATCTTTTTGCCATACCTCTAAGCCTAGACAATAGTGCAGTAGCTTGAGGTCTATCATATCAAAAGTCTTCTTGAGATCATTCTTGGATGCTTCAACCATTACTTCTAAGCTGCTTGTGATAACCAAGTCATCTACATATACAATAATTATCACAATATCCCCCCCCTTGATCCTTGAGGTAGAGATTTGGATCATATGGATGCCTAGTGAAACCATGTTTTAGCAAATGCTCATCAATTTTGATATACCAGGTTCTTGGAGCCTGTTTGAGACCATATAGGGATTTAACAAGTTTGCATACCTTTTCTTCTTTTTCAAGTGCAACATATCCCTCTGGTTGGGTCATATAGACTTTTTCCTTAAGGTCTCCATTGACAAAGGCACTTTTTCCATCCATTTGATACAATTTCCATCCAAATCGGGCAGCTAAAGAAAAAATCATTCTAATGGTTTTAATTTTTGTTGTGGGAGCAAATGTTTCTTCATAGTCTATCCCTTCTTTCTGGGCATATCCCTTGGCTACAAGTCTAGCCTTATGTTTATCTATACTACCATCTGCTTTATACTTAGTTTTAAAAATCCATTTACAACCAATTGCTTTCTTACCACGTGGTAGATCAACAAGCTACCAAGTGTTGCATCCGTAGCCTCTTTCCAAGGCTTTGATTCTGTGCTTCTTGAACATTAGATGGCTCAAAATTTTCAAGAACTAAAGTCATTAGTGCAAAGTTTACCTCATTGCGAGCCATGTTGTGAGTCCTTGGACTTGTAGTGGAAGTGTCTAGAACTCCATCTAGCTTTGCATCTCGAATGGTACTAGTGTACTACTTTGGTAAAGATTTTGTGACATTGGTGGGTGTTGATTGATTATCAACGTTCCCATCATTTTTACCATCCATGTTGAAGATAGGAGCACTATCTATAGAAGGCGATGGAGTGGGAGGAGAACTAGATTCACTCTTTTCATCAAAAATTACATCCCTACTAATGTAAATCTTCTTTGTATTGGGATCCATGAGGCGATATGCCTTGGATTTATTGTTATATCCAAGATGAATACATTGCATTGACTTTTCATCTAGCTTCTTCCTTTTTTGTTTAGGAATATGCATATAGGCAGTGCATCCAAAAACACGAAGAGGTGATATAGAAGGCTTTACCCTTGTCCATGCTTCTTCTGGAGTGATGCCATCAAGGGCTTTGGTTGGTGCACGATTCAAAAGATAAACTGCTGTGTGAACAACTTTAGCCCAATATGCACACTCTAGTTGAGAATCTTTCAACATACTGCAGACGATCTCCACAATGATGCAGTTTCTCCTTTCAACAACTCCATTTTGCTGAGGTGTGTATGCTGCAGTCAATTGATGCTGAATGCCATTTTCCTTCAAATATGTGGAGAATTCTATGCTTGTGTATTCCCCCCCTTGATCTGAGTGGAGGACACGAATACGATGATTTGTATCTTTCTCCACAAGAGTGTGAAACTCTTTGAAGTAGGCATAAGCTTCATCTTTATGCTGCAAACAATAGACCCACATTTTCCTTGTGTGATCATCAACAAAATGTTGAAAGTACCTGTATCCATTGTGACTAGGGGGGCATAGGACTGCACAGATCGGTATACACCAGTTGCAAGGGGTGGCTGGCACAATGCTCACTAGGAGAGAATGGTGCCTGATGGTGTTTTCCAGCAATACAACTAGAACAAATAAAACTCGACTTCTCAAGTGAGGGAAGCCCTTTGACCATGCTTTTTTGACTGAGTTTCAACAAGTAACTAGTGCTCAAGTGACCGAATCTACAATGCCAAAGCATTGAAAGATTGTTGTCCTTAGTCACTAAGGCCTAATTATTAGCAATTGTATCAAGCCTAAACATTCTACCAACTTCAGTAGCACTAGCAATAATCTTTGAATTTTTAGACTTGTCTTTGATAAGTCGTATCTTTTTATCATGATTTGTATCAAACTCAATCTTAGGATTATGATCAAGAAACTGATTAACAGAAAGAAGATTCTTGGTAAGTCCTGGCACGTGCAGAACATTAGTAAGTCTGCAACTATGTATGCCAAACTTCAAAGAAATGTCACCAATACCTTTGATGTGGTGGACTGTGTCATCTCCAAGAGTGACTGTACTGTGATGAGGTTTCAATGTGACAAACCACTCCTTCTGTCCAGTCATGTGCTTGGTAGCACTTGAGTCCACATACCATGTTGAGGTTGATTGTGAACCATCTTTTGAAATGTGGTTGAAAGCACGTATTCCTCATCTGGAGAATCTTCTGCTTCAGCAACATTGCTTTGTTGTTTCTGTTTGTTCTTCTGCTCCCATTGTGGTTTGCCACTTTGAAGTGGCTTCTTTAAACGTGGTTTGTTGGATGATCCTTTGTTGAAGAATTGTACCAACAATTTTTCACATCATGTCCAACTCTTTCACATATTGGACACTGCTTCATGGGCTTCTTGCCTTTATGACGAGTGGTCATGGCATGATCCTCCTCCTCATGTTCATGCGTTAAAGATTCTTCTTTTTGGAGTAGATTCACAAGCTTCTCAAAAGTGGGTGTCGTCTCTGTGACATTCAAAGTCGTCACAAAAACTTTGTATCTCGAAGGTAGTGCCCGTAGAACAATAGGCACCAAAACTGCATCATCAATTGTTTCTCCCAATGCTTGTAAGGAGGCTCTCAATTCTGCAATCCTTTTGAGAAAAGATTCCAACTGTTCTTCGTTTTTCATCTTCAGGCTATATAGCTAGCTCTGCAAATTCAGGATCTGATTCTGATTCTTTGCCTCATACATTGTCTTGAGCTTGTCCCATGCATCTTTGGCTGTGGACGAGTCGTGGATAAAGGGCTGAACATCATCAGACACACTGAACAAAATGATCAATTTTTCCTTTCTATCGGCTTGATCAAATTTCTTCTGTTCATCAGCATTTGTTTTGTGTCTTGTTGTGGTTCCATTGACCACATCCCAAACTTCCTTAAACTTGAGTTGAGTTTTGAGTTTGGTTTTCCAAGCGGAATAATTATTCCAGTGTAGTAGCTGAGAATCTGGGAGAAGAAAATTAAGAGAACTTCCTGCCATTTTGTTAGGAAAATAAAGTATTGTCTTTCCCTATCTCTCGTCACTCAGGTCAACTTTTTGTCGCAGAGGAGAGGATAATATAGGAACAAAATAAGCACTTTATAAATATAACTGAGTTGAACAAAGATACCCCTAATATATGACTTCAAGAGGAATCAGACTTTTTGTTTTTTGTTTGTTTTGTTTTTTGAGACTGAAACTCTTAAAAAATACGCGCAAATATGAGCTTTTATATAGCTAAAACTTCATACCTATGCCACCAACCTATCTCTAGAAAGATCAGAGTACACTTAGAATTTCAAAAAATTGCAGCAAGCAAACAGGTTTGTAGATCCTCTACGCCTACAATGAGGAAGATAACCAACATATACATACATAGAAATTATAGAAACGATCAATGAGATTTCCAACCTTATGTGAGGGTTCGCTGACACGAACATTGCAAGGTCTCTGTGCACAGGATGAAAGCATGATTATTTCGCTGCAATACAAGACCCCATGTGCGAAGCATTCACAGGAAATGAACAGAGTCTTCTGTGTGTATGACCAGGCCGCTAAGATCCACCACGACGCCTCCACTGGCACCACACCTTGCACCACTAAGAAAAGAAGACTTTTGAATTGGGAGATTCAAACAATCAAATCCCGCAAATTGTCAATGGAGCCATTATCGGAACCATAGAATTTGTGTGGAGGCCTTTACACAACACCACCCATTGTAAGGCGCATATTGCACACAAACATTACACACAACCGACCGAAAGCCACAACAAAGCGATCAATTCACATAAAACAAGATACGGGTTGCCAAATGGAGAATACCAAACTCACGTCATGTGTGGAAGCCTCACATCTCTAATTTGAGCTTGATTGTTGTGGATTGATGGCATAGATGGGAGCGGCTTGATCAGCAGTGGGCCAAACAACTAGTGAACCCGCTTTGTCAACGAGCACTAAAAAAGCTAATCGCCGATTATGAAGGCAAACAACTAGAAATCAATGACAAAAAAATGCTTTGCCAATGATTATTGCAGACCACGACGCCAAATAAAATTGTGATGCCTCCAAACTTGTCTTGTGACTCAACAATGATAAATCACCTTTGCCAAACAAAAAAAATAGCTCCATCGATGCAAATTCTCCACATCAGAGATCAGATCCATTTGATATTCCATAATACACAATATCGATCTGCAATGCTTGGGCCTTACAGTAAATCAAAACAATGATACACAATTGACGTGGCTCAGTTTGGTGACTACGTCCTAGTATGAGGAATCACGACCCCTACGCTTGTCCAGTCGTACAAGAAAATGAAGTTCATGAATAGCATACACAGTTTCCAATATTGCTAGATCACCGCAATCATAGCAATGAAATTCTAACTAATAACCACTAACTTATAGGCACATAATCGATTATGCTCTAATACCATATTACAATTTGCAGAGCAATCAAATACCTCATTTGCATTATGGAAAGATATTTATACATGAAGATGACTTCAACAGTGTGCTTTATTTGGCACCCACGGGTTCAACAAATTATAAACAAACTAAACAAATATACTAAGTTTACATACCAATAATAACAACCATAAAACAAACACTATCTACGTGGAAGCAATGATGGAATATCCAACAAGTATGCCCTTTATTATTTTTCTTTTTTTGCACAAATTCACCAAACCCTAACCAGCAATGAATGGTAATCCAAAATACCTCCAGGGGTTGCAATTTCTTACCACAGAAAACAACAATTTTTCCCAGAAATATGGTTCTTTTTTAGCAATAATTTGGTCCTTAATTCTTCCTTCAAAATCTATCAAATTCTCTTAGGCTATTGAGCAGAAAACTGTCATTCAATGGATGGCACACTATCCCAATCTTGGACACCTCAAACTTGTAATATCCCCTTAAATAAGCCTTCCTCAGCTAGGTTCATTAGCAGTTTGTAAACTGTTGTGTGAGACCCTAACAGGACATTATTCCATCAACACATAGTAGTAACTTAAATCAGTTCTATTCAATGCAGAAACCTTGAAATTCAAGGTCCAAACTTGGAGAACAATGGCAATCAATTCAGTTCAGTCCATTAAGAGACTTCAACCAAAACTGGATCTGATTACAAATATATTGTATGGATATCTGGCAAGTAAACCTCCATACACAGGGTATATAGCAAGAAGGGTAAATTTGGGTAAAACTGGACCAGCAAGTTAGACTCCCTGAGGCCAACTCAGCCAAATAACTAATAACAGAAATACAAATGATTCAATATGTTTCTTTCACAACTTGGCAGTTACTGGGGGGACGGGGGTGTGAATCAATATTTCAAAGCTTTAAAAGCTTGAAACCACATGAAACAGAAATCAAAACAGCAAGAACATTCATGAACAAGATGAACATCAGGATTACATGGAAAACCCTTTCGGGTAAAAAACCATAGCAAAATATTGCTTTTATTATTTCTAAAGGGCACCAACCCAGATTACAAGTGAGCACCAACTCTCCCTCGAAGCACCAACTCTAGAAGGCTGAAGCACCAACTTCAGTAAGAGCACCAACTCTTTAAGCATTCTCATAATATACCATTTCTGAACTTTGACTTCAAAAACCAATCAACGTATCAACAAAAGTGCTCATACAAAAACCATTCGCTGCTCCAATACAAAACACTTGAAAATAAAAAGGTTTAAACAAAGATATGAATATTCTGCTCAGAAATCACCAGTTCCTTCGAATTGATTTGCACAATCACTCTCACAAATTGAATGTTCTCTCCTTCATTCAGGTCTTAATACTTATGCAGAGCAAGATGAATATACCAGATGCACTATAATGCAATATCTAGCCAGTGCACCATAAACCCACATATAATTCGATAAAAATGAAGCAACACTCACAACATGCTCAACATTTGCACTAGGAATAAATAGATAAAGATAGCTGCTATAATCACATCTTCATTTTTCATGATACATAGAAAATGGCAAATAGCAGCCTTTTATATATTTGTCTCCATCTTTAGACACATAAAATAGCTCACGCAAATTAGAGACTCTCGCTGCAATTCTTTTCCATAATATTTAACAGATAAGGGAACCTTCAGCTCATATATATTGACACACACACACACACAAGAAAATGGTCGAAGAATCCTCAAATACACATGCTTGAGTCATTCATGAATCCACACTTGGTCTCTACAAAGATGATCACAGCTTGGTCTCTGTCGCACCCAGCTCGCACCATACTCAACTCAGCGCCAAGAAAGAGATTTTTAAGCAAACCGAACTCATACATGCTTCACATACCAATGATCAATAGTAGCAAAAATTAGCATTAAAAAACATCACAACTTCTTCCCCAAAACGAAGAGCAAATCATCATTTTAAACATCACGCCACATCATATATCTGAGCCGCAGCATATGCTTGAAAATTCTGAAACACCACCTCTAGAAACATTCATCGGGCTTCAAAAAAGAACATACTTGAAAATATGCGGACTTAGGAAAATATTTTTTCTTTTCACCGCACTCACATTAAGAATAATATCGCTAAAAATAATGACCACCAATTTTCACCAAAAGAACATGGTAGATTAAATCCAAAGCCGCCCACATACACGTGTCAGGGAAGTAATTTGATGATTTTTCATAAACACCTCTGCATAACGTCTTTGACTAAAGTTGGCTAACAATCGCTTTCCTTTTTTACTCAATCGACACACAAGAATAATCTTCTATTTGTCAAGATGACTCAATAACAGTTATTTCTGGAAAGATATATAAGTGACTATGTTATAACACTTTGGTCATCAAAAAATTAGTAGCAGTTATATTAAAGAAAGACATCCCACTCTTACATTCAACAGGCCACCCTATAACATGAAGATGTTACACTTAATGCATAGCCAAAACAATGAATATAAGTTGCCTCCACAATAACGGTCGGCTAAGAATGAATAAGCCACCATATACTCTTAATTTTAACGCTGCCTCAGACAATCATCAGACAAAAATAAATTAATCACCCCACAAATAGGAACATACGCCATGATAATTTGTGGCTAATTAAAATAGGCCACCACCAATGTCTTCTTCAAGAAAAAATAAGATAGCCGCTACAATAAAAATCGTGCCACATAAACATAGGCGTTACAAAATAATACTCCAAGCAACACCCAACTCCTTAGATAATATGAAATTTGTCTCTTATGAAACCAAGGTGAAGGAAATAATTGACCTTTGAACATGTTGAAAAAACATGCTGATTTGGCACATATGCTGACAAGGAGACAAGCAAGTAGGCGAAGAAGACACACAGGCACCTCAAGTAAGAAGGCAAATAGCTAAACTAGACAAGCAGGTAGTTGAAGTAGACAGGAAACCAGCTCAAGCAGACAACCAAGTAGCTCAACCACACAAGCAAGTAGCTCAAGCACGCAAGCACGTAGCTCAACCAAGTAGGCACATAGCTCAACCAAGCAGGCACCTTGTCATCAATGACAAAATACTCAGCTCCCCCTTTGTCATTGATGGAAACACCATTTGAAACCGAAACTAGTACTGCACTTGGCAACACCTCTTGAAGCCTGAAATGTTCCGAAACCAACACTAAAACCAATCTACTCCCCTTGACTTACTACTCCCCCTTTTACATCAATGACAAACTGAACAACCAATGACATGGCATAAAGAACGAATTTGCTGACCCCATGACATTAAAAATTAAGAAGATTTGATGAATAATCAACAACTTTACAAGCTAAGAGGTACTCAAATAACTCACTCCAAAACTCTTTTTCAGAAAACCAAAAACATAAGAAGAATAACTTACAAAACTGAACCAACTTGCATAACTGAAACCTCAGGGATGGAGTGAAGTCACTCATGACTTCTCTTTTTCTACCTCTGTCTTTTTCCTCCAAACCTTCTTATCAGCCTCTTCTGCTTTGTCAACCTTCTTGTTTTGCTTAGAAAAGTATGCTACACCACTTCTACAAACTCTTGCAGTATGACCAAAGTAATTACATTTATAAGATATAGCATTGTAATTCATCCAAGGAGCAAAAGAATTCGTATTCACATATCTAAAATCATTTCTTGCATAAGCTCTACAATTTGCAGCCTTGTGACCAAAACAATTGCATGAAAAACAATACCCATAAATGAAGGAATCATTAAACTTGGTCATGTGATCTTGTCTTGAAATAAGAGGTCTCCTAAAAGTGCCATTTCTGATTTTTGAATGCGAATCTTTTGTGCAATCAGAGCAACTCTTTTGATGTTCATCTTTTTCAGGCTTGGAACATTGAGCTTCTTCAAATCCAACTCCACTCTTATTAGCTGGAGATTTCTGTGAACCAATGATCTTATCCAATGACATAGAACTTTTCTGATGTATCTTCTCATTATTCAGTAGTGTCAATGATTTATCTAAATTTCTAATTGAAACAACTTCAGCTTCAAGTCTCTCTACATTCTCTTCTTTTACCTTAAGCTGATTTCTGATTTCTTCTTCTATTCTCTTTGCCTCTTCAATCTAAACCTTCAAATCAACTATGAATTTTTCTGCTTCCCCAAGGGCTTGAGGTGTCTTCATCTTTTCATCATTCTCTTCTTGTAGCAACAACTTCAAATTCTGATTTTTCTTTCTAAGTCTCTTAATTTCACTAAGAGCACTTATTAGTTTTGTTTCAAGATTAACTTTTGCTTCATCATATTGCTCATCATCTATATCTTCATCTTCATTCTTAGGTAAGTTTACTTCTTCAACCATAACTAAAATTTCTTCTACTGAAGACACATCACTAACTTGTGATGAACTATTGTAATCTTTCGAATAAAAACTTTTAGCAAATTTCTTAAACTTATTCTTCTTACCTTGATACCCCTTCTTGAAGTGTTTTGATTTCTTTTCACAATCGCTGTCCTCGTTCTTCTCATAAAGGCATTTGGTTGCAAAGTGTCCCACTTTTCCGCAGTTGAAGCATTTGAAAGTCAACTTGCCTTTGTATCTACCTGAACCCTTCTTCAACTTTCTCATGAAATGTGCCTTTGCAAAATCAGAATCTTCATCATAACTTTCACTTGATTCAAACTCCTTATCTTTTCCTTTCATTGAAACTTTGAAGGCTGCCAACCTTTTGGATGAAGAATTAGAGTTCATCCTCATCTCATACATTGTTAGAATGCCATGGAGCTCATCAACCGTCAACTTGTCAAGCTCCTTCTTCTCTTCAATCATTGAAATCTTTGCATCAAAATGCAAAGGAAGAGACCTTAAGATTTTCTGAACAACACAAGTCTCCTCAATCTTCTCTCCTAGACCCTTGATAGTGTTGACAACTTCATCAACTCACATAAAATAAGCAGCAATGTTTTCCTCTTCCTACATCTTGAGACTCTCAAAATGTCTTCTATGAGTTTGAAGCTTTGTCTGTTTAACCTTACCATCTCCTTCATATGTTTTCTGAAGTTTATCCCAAAGCTTGTGAGCAGTATCAGAATGCATAACTTTAACAAATTATGTTTCTAACAAACCACATAAAATAGCATTCATAGCTTTTGCATTGTTTTCAAAAGCCTTCTTTCCATCAACATCCGATGGAGGAGTTGCTGGGATAGTATATCCTTTTACAACACTTTTCCATATATTGAAACCAAGTGACATCAAATAAGTGCGCATTTGAATACTTCAAAAAGAATAGTTAGAGCCGTCAAATAGGGGAGCTCTATTTGTAGTAGACCTTCATGAGAACCCATGTAGGCAATCAGGATCAACCTCCAAGCGTTTAAGCTTTCAAACCAAGGAACCCCGCTCTGATACCAATTGAAGATCATGCAGGAAATACTGAGAGCGGGAGGAGGGGTGAATTAGTATTTCAAAACATTAAAAACTTGAAACCACATGAAACAAAAATCAAAATAGCAAGAACATTCGTGAATAAGATCAACACCAGGATTACGTGGAAAACCCTTTCGGGTAAAAAACCACGGAAAAATATTGCTTTTATTATTTCCAAAGGGCACCAACCCAGATTGCAAGTGAGCACCAACTCACTGAGAGCACCAACTCCGATCAACTGAAGCATCAACTCCAGAAGGCTGAAGCACCAACTTCAGTAAGAGCACCAACTCTTTAAGCATTCTCATAATATACCATTTCTAAACTTTGACTTCAAAAATCAATCAGTGTATCAACAAAAAGGCTCACACAAAAATCATTCGCTGCTCCAATACAAAACACTTGAACATAAAAAGGTTTAAATAGAGATATGAATATTTTGCTCAGAAATCACCAGTTCCTTTGAATTGCTTTGCACAATCACTCTCACAAACTGGACGTTCTATCCTTCATTCAGGTCTTCATACTTATGTAGAGCAAGATGAATTATACCAGATGTAGTATAATGCAATATCCAGCCAATGCACAATAAACCCACATATTATTTGATGAAAATGAAGCAACACTCATAGCATGCTCAACATTTGCACTAGGAATAAATAGATAGAGATAGCTGCTATAATCATATCTTCATCGTTCATGATACACAGAAAATGACAAACAATGACATTTTAGATATTTGTCTCCACCTTTAGATGCATAAAATAGCTCATGCAAATTAGAGACTCTCGCTGCAATTCTTTTCCATAATACTTAACAGATAAGGGAACCTTCAACTCATATATATCGGCACACACACACAAGAAAATGGTTGAAGAATCCTCAAATACACATGCCTAAGTCATTCACGAATCCACACTTATTCATACCTAAAGCCATCACAACCACAACAGCTTGAATAATCTGCTACAAAGATGAACACAACTTGGTCTTTGTCGCACTCAGCTCGCACCATACTTAGCTCAGCGCCAAGAAACAAATTTTTGAGCAACCCGAACTCATACATGCTTCACATTTCGATGATTAATAGTAGCAGAAATTAGCATTAAAAAACATCACGACTTCTTCCCCAAAATGAATACTAAAACATCATTTTAAACATCACGCCACATCATATATCTGAGCCACTGCATATGCCTAAAAAATTTGAAACACCACCTCCAGAAACATTCATCAGCCTTCAGAAAAGAACATGACAATGTGCGGACTTAGGCATGTATGTTTTCTTTTCACTGCACTCACATTAAGAATAATATCGCTAAAAATAATGACCACCAATTTTCACTAGAACATGGCAGACTAAATCCAAAGCCGCCCACATACATGTGACAGGGAAGTAATTCAATGATTTTTCATAAACAATTTTGCATAACATCTTTGACTAAAGTCAGCTAACAATCGCTTCCCTTTTTACTCAATTGACACACAAGAATAATCTTCTATTTGTCAAGACAACTCAATAATAGTTATTTCTATAAAGATATATAAGTGACTATGTTATAACACTTTGGTCATCATAAAAATAGTAGCAGTTATATTAAAAAAAAACTTCCCACTCTTACATTCAATAGGCCGCCCTATAACATGAAGACGTTACACTTAATGCATAGCCAAAACAATGAATATAAGTCACCTCCACAATAACTGTCAATTAAGAATGAATAAGCCGCCATATACTCTTAATTTTAACGCTGCCTCAAACAATCATCAGACATAAATAAATTAGTTGCCCCACAAATAGGAATATATGCCAAGATAATCTATGGCTAATTAAAATAGGCCGCCACCAATGTCTTCTTCAAGAAAAAATAAGATAGCCGCTACAATAAAAATCGTGCCACATAGACATAGGTGTTACAAAATAATACTCCAAGCAGCACCTAACTCCTTAGATAATATGAAATTTGTCTCTTATGAAACCAAGGTGAAGGAAATAATCGACCTTTGAACATGTTGACTTTTCAACATGTTGACAAAACATGCTGATTTGGCACATATGTTGACAAGGAGACAAGCAAGTAGGTGAAGAAGACACGCAAGCACCTCAAGTAAGCAGGCAAGTAGCTAAACTATTCAAGTAGGTAGCTGAAGTAGACAGGCAATCAGCTCAAGCAGACAACCAAGTAGCTCAACCACACAAGCAAGTAGCTCAAGCATGCAAGCACGTAGCTCAACCAAGCAAAGATGTAGCTCAACCAAGCAGGCATGTAGCTCAACCAAGTAGACACCTTGACATCAATGACAAAATAATCAACACTTATGACTGTAGTCTGTGTGCTATGCCCACACTAATTTCCTTAACACTTTCTTGAAAACATAGGTGTAGTTTATTAGCCCAACCTACTCCTCCAAATTTGAAGTTGCCCAGGAGAAATTTTTGTGGTTTCGTCCAAATATCTCAATGTGCTGATACAAGGGTATTTGTCCCAACAACATACAATGTGAAATTCGAAAAACTCAGATATTATAAAAGCCCTTAGATACCCAAATGAGCTTTGAGCGTCTCCTTCTTATATTGATTTGGGTTAATTTTCAAATAAGCCGAGCTTATTTTTGAAACTCCTTGGGGCCGACTTGGAATGTTATTATTATTATTTTTAAATTTATTTATTAGTAATATTTTAATATTATATTATTATTTATAGTGTTTAAATAAACACTGTTAAATTAAAATAATATCATTTTTCCTAGATGAAGGGGACATGACAAAACTCTAATACTAGTTGCAGCAATTCAACCCTTAGTGTTGGTGTGTTTTCCAACCTGAATCTGCCCACCAATCTGTCCTAAACGGATCTAAAACTGCCATAAACTTTCCCAAGAATGGAGCAGCTGGAACCCTAAACTTTCTGTGCTGATTTTAAGTATAAATGTGCCTTAAAATCTGCTATAAACCAATTACAAACTGCCATCATCCTTCACCAAGTTGCCCACTTGAAACCCTAGATGGTGGCACTGAAATCTAAAGATATATCTTGATTACCAACTAAAAATTTGAACAAATTTGTATAATGCTAATTTTTGTGTGAAATCAGTACAAGGAATTGTGGGTTTTTGTCCTTAGGTTAATTGAACCAAAATCCAATGCTCTAACAAGGAGTAGAAATTATAAATAGAATGGTTGATGAATATGCCCCTTCTCCTTGCTTGGCCTCTCTTACATAGAATTTCCCTCCAAAGTCACGACTCTTTCTATTTTCTTCATGATCCTTGATTGATATGAGAGGAATTATTTTAAAACAAATTTAAATTATAAGAGACCTTATTTTATATTTTAACTTTATTTGAGGCCCTCTCTATTATGATTTTGATCCCATTTCCTTAGTACGAGATTCCCAAAATCCACGGAAAATGTATGATGGGCATTTTGGGTTTTAACTTGGCTTAATTTCAAAAAGGACATTACAGTCAACCCTTCCCATGATTGCTTGTCCTTAAGCAATCACAAAAGAGAATGCTCTAGAATTTCTTCTCCACTTGATTGAGTCTTTATGATTATATTGAGATACCAAATCAATCTTGGAAATAATCCAAATCTCTAATGATGCAGTGTATTTCATTAATTGCCTATTTGTTGCTAAGTCTTGTTGATATGGTTTCTTAATAACATTGTCTTTCATGTCTACAAATAACTTTGCATGACTCTCCATTTTCCCTTGCAAAGTTTCCTGAGCCATACCCAATTCTACTAATTGCTCTATCTCTGCAACTTATAACTTTACTAAGGGTTGTTCTTTATAAAGAACCATTTCACAAGTTGTAGAACTTGAATCGGGAGCTATCTTTGCCTCAATTTAAAAATGTGGGTTATCCCAATGGACAAATCTCTCTACTTCCATCCCAAAATGTGGGTTATTTACAACCTAGCGGGAATATTGAAAATCACTCCTATTATCAAATTGGAAACCGGTTTCCTATTCAAACCATTCATATCGGCCTACTTTTGAATAATTGTCCTTTGAATCCATTGTTGATGTTATAGCAGCTTCGGGCTCATTCTTCCAGCCACGTGTGAAGACATAAAATTGCATATAGCTTTCAGCTATTTATTTTATTGAGATAATTAAGTGAAGAGGCGCTTCACTTGGCAACATTACATTTTCTCTTGGGCCGACCTTCCTTGTAATTCACAATTATTATTTGTAATTATAATTCTCTATTGTGGCCGACCTTGTACATGAAGAGGTGTGACCTCTCTATTATTTTGTATTTATACAAGGTCATTTCTCCTCATTCAATCATCAAGCAAGTTAGAATTATCTTCTTCATTCATAGTGCAAATTCCTCCTAGAGCAGATTGCGAATTTTCTCTAAGTGCAGATTTGAAGATCAAGGAAGAGCAGATTATTGTTTATCATTGCATCTAGAATTGATGCTGTATATAGGCCTTGAGTGTGGCCTCATTGTAAAGAGATTTGTTGCCATCTTTTATATATAAGAGAGATCTTTGTTGCTGGGTTTTTCTCCCTCAAGAGAAGGGTTTTCCCAGGGTATCTTATGTGTTTATGTGTCTGATTTTTAGTTAAATTCTGCTTACTTAATCTGATTATTAAAAACTAACATGGTATCAGAGTGGGTATAAGGAAGATCATGATCAGATTTGTCAAGCAGCCTGAAGGAGTTATATCTGGGCAAAGCTGTGGATGAGATTGCGTCACTTCTCGATCCGCATTCAACATTCATAGAGATCAACAATACGGGAGTCATGCTTCGACCATGCCTTTATACTCATGAGGATCGGGAACTCATCTCATTCTTATTTCGCTTTCTTGGGAGCCGAGTATTATCTCCATCTATATGTGCTCTGGTGATAGAAGTAGGCGGCATCTTCAGTCACGCAATTAAATAATCCATGGATTCTCTTTTTGAAGATCTTTCACAGGGAAATTCCGAGAAGTCATATCCATCGATTCAAGGATTCCATGCTATGGTGAGAGCCGTTGATTAGTGTCTGTGAAATCATTCAAAGTATGGTTCCCTGAAATGCCAACTTCCTAAAGTGTCAATTGGGCATGGCATGATTCAGTGATAGCAATAATAAGCAGGCTTGAGTGATACGTGGAATCCATCCCTCTTGTTACTAAATCTGTGTGCATCAGATTTGTTGAATTCTCTCAAGGAATCAAAGCTTTAATAGAACTACCGACCTTGCAAGTGACATATGAGATGGTGTAAGCGGTTCTTGCCAGCCAAGTTCCTTGAAGCCATGCAGGGAGCAGTTGATTGCATTATAAATTGTATTTGCTAAGTCATTTAATTAGCACTGTGTCCTCATTTTCTAAGTCACTATCTTAAAAGCAACAGTGATACTGCAGCTTGTATTAAGTTTGCATATAGGTATTGGCACTACATTGGGATTACTGTAATAGATTGATGCTAGTTGAAAAATTGTATTTGGAGTATGCAAATCAAATATCTATATAGTTGTCTTTGCTTGGTATCGAATAAAGCTAGAATGTCCTAATCTCATTGTAATCCACTGGCAAAAGAAAGTATACAGTGGTTGTTGTTCTTTCTGTAGTGTGAATTGCAGTACGGTAAAGTAGAGTGCGCATCTAAGTCTGTAAAATCCCATCAGAGATCAAGATTCTGAAAGGCTAAAATAAAGGAGTGGACCTTGTTAAGAATGAGCTAACCATAAGGAGACGAGTTGTTCTGTGTGGTTTGATGTTATGAGGCCCTCATTTGCATAATCCTCAGAATCACTGCTCTATGTACAGATTGGAGTTAATGGAGTTCGTAAAAGCCGTGAAGGTTGTGGTCTGATCTGAGCACAAGAGCAGTGTATCATACTGTGTCCAGTAATTGCATCCATCAGAATATTTAAAGAGATAAGTATTCTTTGTTTTGTTTGAAATCACCTTTCTAGGCTGAATTTCAATTACTTCATTTATTTGGATCATGTGTGATTAGTAAAGAGAGATCATGGTTTCTCTTGAATTGTGTTCACTGACATAAGATCCTTTGAAGATTCAAAATTATTCGTTGCAAGTTTTTTTTCATGCTAGTTGTGAAGATTTCTGAGTGCAACTCTGAAATAAAAAGAGAACTGCAATCTCGATGATGATTAGTTGGTCACATCGATATCATTCTCTAATGCATGAATTGTGATAGAGCCTTGACTCTTGGAGAGGGTTGGTTCTACATGCTAACTGCATAATGCATTCAAGAAATCTATAGTTGTGCAGATTGTCTTTTGTTGTGCTGAGTTTAGCACTCTCGAGAGGAGTAAAAGATGGAAGAAAGAGAGTTATATCAGAATTCAATAAAGATAAGTTTTTTTATCCCTTCATTTTGATCTTTTGATCTATTTTGATTTATTTATTCATGTTTTAATATTGTTCATAAATTCTTATGTATTCATGCTATAACCTGAAATAGTAAAACTTGTATGATTCTAGCCTTGATATTTCTTTGGATAGTTATAAACTGTTAGTGATCTCTCTCTAAAATGCTTCCAGGACAGATCAAAGTGCAAGAAGGTGATGAGAGATTGCTCAGTGAGGAAAAGCTTGAGGCATCCTGTGAGGAAGTCATACCGAACGAAGACATGATCAAGCTTGGAGTCATAGCTTGCAGCCATGGGACTGAGTTGATGACTGGAGACATCTCTCGAAGACAAAGAACCTATTTAGATTGTTATCATGATTAGTTACTTTGAAGAAGGAGAGGATTCGAGGCTCGAGTTGAAAGCATGATCGAGAAAAGGATTGAGGTCCTGAGATCTATCATTGATAGGATTTCACTTCTGATGGATTTCTTTGCAATCTCTGAGGTAGGGATCAAGAGGGAGTTATGTGACTCACTGAGATGAAGTGTAGGTTGCAGTATTACAAGGCCGAAGCTAATGTCCTTGGAAGACCTCTTCAGCTGCTAAGGACATAATTGCACAAGATAATCATTTGGATTTGACATTGGTAGCTCCGCAAACCTATTCAAAATAGAGTGATCTGGGATGAGGTCGAGGAGGACAATCCTAAACTCTCTACAGTATCGGAGGTGTGCGCTGGAAAAATATTTCTCTAAGGCAAGCGTTGCAGGTAATCTTGGATGAAGAGGTCAGAAGGTTGGTGCAAGTACTTGAAGATTCAGAGGGAGCCTACTGAACCTAAAGAATATGGTAATCTAGTTGATCTTGGTTCTTTATGTTGATTTATAGAAACCAATTTTCCGAAGCTTAAGGAGGCTGCTGCTAGTTCAAATCTAGTGGATCCTACTATGTACAGACAGTTGATTGGATTGTTGATGTATCTAGTCAATACTAGACCAGATATTTGCTATGCAGTGAGTGCACTTAGTCAGTGCATGTGTGAACCAAGGCAAATACATCTAGTTGCAGCAAAGCATATCCTGAGATACTTGCATGGCACAGTTGGATATGGCTTGAGATATTCTTCTGATGTGGACGTGAAGTTGCAAGGATATACTGATTCCGATTGGGCAAAGTGTGTCACTGATTGGAAGAACACCTCTGGATTTTGTCTCAGTTTGGGGTCTGTGTTGATCTCCTAGTGTAGCAGGAAGCAATCTTCGGTGGCACTGAGCACTGCAGAGCCCGAGTATATTGCAGCTTGTGTGGCAGCTCGAGAAGCAGTGTGACTTCGGAAGCTCCATATAGGATTGTTTGGACAATCGTTGGAGTCGACTGTCATCCATCGTGATAATCAAAGTTGTGTGAAGCTTTTTGTCAATACAGTGTTTCATGACAGAACTAAATACCACTTTATCAGAGATATGGTATTGAGGAAAGCAATTTAGTTGAAGTATATGAACACTGATGAGCAGACGACAGACATTCTCACCAAGCCTCTTGCCAGAGTAAAATTTATGTACTTTCGAGACAAACTTGGTATTGTGGAGAATGAAGCCCTAATTGAGAAGGAGTCTCAGTATTAGTGATCTTCTGATTTTCCTTAATGCATTTCTCTTTGAGAGAGATTTGAGGTGTAAGCCCTTGTTAATGCATTTCTCTTTGAGAGAAATTTGAGGTGTAAGCCCTTGTTAATGCATTTCTCTCTGAGAAAGATTTGAGGTGAAAGCCCTTGTTTCCATCCTCTGGGAGAGCCATGGTGGATGTCATGTGTGTGACTCCATGACATCACGTGAGAGAGTCCGTGATGATTTTTCTTGTACTTGTGCTTTTCACCCTCTGGGAGAGCCATGGTGAACGTCACAATGAGGTGACAACATCACGTTGAGTGATGAGCACTTGTGCATACCATACATGGGTGTAGCCATGGTGGTTGATATCACGATGAGGTGATATGTTCCTTTCACCATACATGGGAGTAGCCATGATGGTTGATATCACGATGAGGTGATATGTTCTTTTCCACATATGGGAGTAGCCATAGTGGTTGACATCACAATGAAGTGATATGTCTTGTTCAACTGGAAGTATTCCTCCCCAACTGAGAGGGAGTGTTGATGTTATAGCAGCTTTGGGCTCATTCTTCTAGCCACGTGTGAAGACATAAAATTGCATATAGTCTTCGGCTATTTATTTTATTGAGATAATTAAGTGAAGAGGCACTTCACTTGGCAACATTACATTTTCTCTTGGGCCGACCTTCCTTGTAATTCACAATTATTATTTGTAATTATAATTCTCTATTGTGGCCGACCTTGTACATGAAGAGGTGAGACCTCTCTATTATTGTGTATTTATACAAGGTCATTTCTCCTCATTCAATCATCAAGCAAGTTAGAATTATCTTCTTCATTCAAAGTGCAAATTCCTCCTAGAGCAGATTGCGAATTTTCTCTAAGTGCAGATTTGAAGATCAAGGAAGAGCAGATTATTGTTTATCATTGCGTCTAGAATTGATGCTGTGTATAGGCCTTGAGTGTGGCCTCATTGTAAAGAGATTTGTTGCTATCTTTTATATATAAGAGAGATCTTTGTTGCTGGGTTTTTCTCCCTCAAGAGGAGGGTTTTCCCTGGGTATCTTCTGTGTTTATGTGTCTGATTTTTAGTTAAATTCTGCTTACTTAATCTGATTATTAAAAACTATCCATTATTTCTGATTCCTAGTATCGACATTCCCAAACTGCTTATCATTTGTTGTTGATCTAACAATTTCAGCAAACTCAAAACTAGTTGTAATTGCTGAAGCCTTTTCTTCAGTTTGTGGCTATAATGTGTTTAAACCATAGTTACGAGACTCGGACTCGGCTCGGACTCGGCTAGGGTGACTCGACTCGGCGACTCGGCGACTCGGACTCGGACTCAGCGCAGACTCGGCAAAATGAAAAAAGTTGAAAAAACCTTAGAAAATTAGAGATTTTTAAAGATTTAAAACTTGTTTCAAGCACCCTTTATTGAATACAGCACAAATAAAAGCAAATTTGATCACATACACAAGTATACAATGATCACATAAGTATAAAGTACACAAATTGTAGTTGCGCTGCTGAAGGAAATAACATACTTTGATATATAAAATTAGTCAAATGTATACAAAACTCACGGAATATGAAATCCATGACATCAAATGTTCCTTACAAATATGAAATATCAAAAGATTCAAAACAATAGCTATAAGTCTATCACTCTATGCCTATGGCATAGTGGAGCCAGCATCCTTCCTACGAAGGCGTCTAAAGGTCCTGGATGATGTTGCAGTTGCAGCCATAGTCTCTGCCTGTGTCTGAGTCCCCATACCACTCTCACCACCAGTAGCTATGTCTCCTCGTGCTCTAGCCTCCTCCTCAGCCATGGCTACAACCTCAGCCTCTCTCTCTGCCTGGTCCACCCAATCAAGGTCCTCGTCACTAAAGACTGCGTCTGTAGCCTCAGTGATCCACTCAGACTGTGGATCAACCTCCTCTAAACAGATCGGGGTGTTGTCGTGGTCAAAAGCCTTCCTGTATCTGAGCCGAAGGTTGTAATGAACATATACCAGGTCATTCATCCTCTCCACTGTCAATCTATTGCGCTTCTTGGAGTGTATGTGCTCAAACATACTCCAATTGCGCTCACAACCGGATGAACTGCATGGCTGGCTCAATATTCGTATGGCAACATTTTGCAGGTTCGGTGTATCAGAACCAAACATCTCCCACCATCCATCTGAGATGAGAAAAAGAAACAAAATCAATCTCATTTCAAGTTTCAAGTTCAAGTTCAACATTTAATAATAAATTATAATATAAAAAGATGAAAATTATTGCCTTAAATATATTTTTACCTGGCATTAATGTTGTCCTACTATCTTTGCACATTTGACGTGCAAAGAAGTCTCCTCGTGCCTTAGTGAAGGCATCTATCTCCTGCACTATCTGTGTAGTAACAGCGGGCAACATTCTCTCTATCGTCGAGTAGAGCCCACTAAGAATTTCTCTATCTGCACGGAGATCACGGCGGAAGTGGAAGGCCGGATTTAGGAAACATGCGGCTGCATGGATGGGCCTATGGAGTTGGTTTTGCCATCTCCTATCAATGATCTCCCAAATGGGACGATACTTATCATCAACTCCACCATAGACTGATCTAATGGCCTCTTTGGCCCTATCCATGCCCTCATATATGTAGCCCATTGCGGGCTTCTCCCCATCTGCAACTCGTAGGAGAACTAGCAAGGGCTCAATAAACTGCAAAGTGCAAACATGTTTCACAAATAAGTAAGTGTGACTGTCAATGAAAATGAACAAATAAAAGTAAGATATGATTAAAAATTAAAACATAATAAAGAATTAAATGTTACCTTCACAATCTCATCTGCTGGTGTCCAAAACCCTGCCTCATCAAATATGCAATCAGCCACAGCAATCCCTGCAGTGCTTGTAGAAAAGGATGAGGAAGACCACTCCTCACTAGCAAACATGCGCCTCAAAGGTGCCCTTGACCGAATCAAGGATTGCAACATGATAAAATTTGATGCAAACCGAGTGATGCCAGGACGAGACAACTCCCTCAACCCCGTGTATTGCCTCATAAGGTTAAGCACCCATGCATGATTGTAAACAAATTTGCAAATGTTTCTTGCTGATTCCATACATGTTTTTATCCATGGGAGCTTGCCAAGATCCTCCATCATGAGGTCAATGCAATGGGCGGCACATGGAGTCCAAAATATAGTTGGGTGCCTCTCCATCAATAATCTACCAGCAGCAACATAATTTGCTGCATTATTTGTCACCACTTGCACTACATTTTCTTCCCCCACATCGGCTATCACCTCCTCTATAGCCTCACATAAGTATGTGGCATTTTTGAATTGGGCGGAAGCATCAATGGACTTTATGAAGACAGTGTCACCTGAAAAAATAAGCAAAACCAAATTACCAATTATTCAATAAATTAAAAACATAAATCAGCCTTATTAAATTATTAATCACTAAATCAAATTCAAATATCAATGTATTAAGGTAAGTACAATTACCTCCAGAGGAAACTAGAAAGTTCAACAGCGTCCTATTTCTCCTATCGGTCCAACCATCAGTCATGATGGTGCAACCAATCCTCCTCCATTGCACACGCTGCTCCTCTAATTGTGCTTTCACATCCGCCACCTTTTGAGTCAAAAGTGGGCCCTTTAATTCATCTTCGCTGGGGGCTTTGAACCCCGCCCCACATATGGTTATTGCATCAACCATGTTTTGCCAAAAAGGAGACCTAAAACATGTCATAAAATGAAAAGATTAAGTTTTTAACTTTAAATTTGAATTCGATAGTGAGATACATCTAAATTCTAAAACAATAAAATTTAAATATAAATTTTAAAACAATTAAACGAAAAAAGAATTACCTGGCTACATGGAAGGGAATGGTGCAGTAGTACCAAAAGTCTGCAATTGTTTTTTTTGCTGCATCGTGTGCATCCTTGTTCCAACCCATGCTCTCAAGCGACGGTTGGGAACCAGGAGTAGTGCGTGGTACAAAATATGAGTCCACCCTAGATTTACGAACTCTAGGGCCAATACTAATACTGCCACTACCACTAGCAGTAGCAGCGCCACCAGCACTAGGAGTACGCATAGGAATAGATGGTGCAGAAGCAAAAGCACTAGCACAAGCACTAGCACTAGGACGGTATGGAGGCATGGAAGAAGCATCTCCAACAAGCACCAAGTCCCTGTCCAACTCCAACACCTGCCAACTCCTCCCTCTGTCTCTTTCTAATTTCTTTTTGCCTTTCAAAATTTTCTAATTGCACCTGCACTTCACGAACAGCCTCAATAGGTGCTAGGGTGCAGCCCACTGCATCATGGATGGGTATGCGTGCAAGGTGGTATTTCAATCTATTTATGCCTCCATGATATATTGTTTTGCAGTATTTACATTTTGCTTCTCTTTTCATTCCGGGAAAGATTTCAGCATGTTTCCAAGCAGGGTCTTTTCTGACTGGGGTTTGAGACATTGTGAAAATAATAATATGGTTTGATTTGCAAATGAATGTGGCTGCAATAACAAGTAGGGTTTGTAAAATTATTTAAGTTGCAAGTAGGGTTTGTAAATAAAAATGCAAACTATAAAAATTTAAAAACAATGATTTTACAAATTACAATGAATTATTTGTTAAAAAAACACAAAAAAAACCGTTAAAATCAAACTTACCTCTTAGATTTGGCTTGGAATGCAATGCAAACTCCTCCCAATCACTAGCAATGAACTTTCAATGCACCTCCTTAGCAGTATGAAGCTTCCCAAATGATATATGACCTTGCTTTTGTTTTAAACAATTTGCTGGTTGCCCTCTCTTCTCCTCCTATTTTTCTTCACAACTCTCTCTTCTCCTCCTATTTTGCCAAAAGAGTGAAATGAGGTTGCTTTTAGGGTTGGAGAGAACATATAGAACAAAAAAAAAACTAACTTTAACTTTTAGTTTTATGTTTTTTTAGTGTTTTAACTTCTTGCTGCCGCGGCCGGGTCACAGGCTCGGGACTCTCCGAGTCTGGGCGAGTCTGGCGAGTCCGGCGAGTCCGAGTCCGGGCTCCCCAGACTCGGCCAGGCTGGCTCGGCCCGGGACTCGCCGAGTCATGGCGAGTCTAGGCGAGTCTCGTTACTATGGTTTAAACAACTTTGCTTTCATGTCTTCAAACAACTTTCTTGACTATCCATATTGTCTTGCAAAGATTCTTGAGTCATACCCAACTCTACTAATTGCTCTATCTCTGCAACTTCTAACTTTCTTGGGGTTTGTTCTTTATAAAGAACCATTTCACAATGGGCATTTGAGTAAAGGGTTGTAAACCCTGTTAATAAGAAGCAAGTATCTAGCCTAATATGGGGATCCAAATCCAGGATTTTTGGGTGTGATGGTAATTATTCCATGATTGGGACTTAAGTCTTATGCAACTCTTTATATGTGATCCATATTCCTCTGTCATAAGCATAACTGTAAGAAATGAGTTTGGAGACATGTGACTCATTTATTTGATGCTTGATGTTTAATTTGTTTAATTTTTGTCAATTTTGTTTTTGTTCCAGTGGCAGTTTAGATTTTCTTGATATTCAATAATGAATGTGCTTGCTGCAGGGTACTGTGAAACTTTTATTCCAGCCAGCAGAAGAAGGTGGTGCAGGAGCTCTTCGCATGATTGAAGCTGGGGCACTTGGAGATGCAGAAGCTATTTTTGGTCTACATGTTTCACCAAGTTTGCCAGTAGGAAGTATTGGTTCAAGATCTGGGCCGATGCTGGCAGCATCATGTATTTTTGAAGCTATTATAGAAGGCAATGGAGGGCACGCAGCAGCTCCACACTTGGCTTCAGATCCAGTGGTAGCGACATCCTATGTTATTTTGGGTTTACAACAGCTTGTTTCACGGGAGTCTGATCCTCTTGATAGCCAAGTATAAACTTAATCTGATGCTGCTCTTAGAGGAAAGTAGGTTCTGTGTTGATAAACTTTGAATAGAAACTTAATAATTTTGATAGTAATACTTCTACTTATCTCAATGGGAAAGGAAATACGAGGAACAAAAAAATTGACAGCTCTCACAACAAAACGTAGGGAAGCTGATTAACCAGTTTACAAATAGAAACTTATCTGAACAAAGCAACAGAACCTAGGAAGAAGTCTTCTTGTGGAGTTACCTCTTTCATGGGGGCATGGGAGATGATACAAAATTTTGTTGATATAATGTGGCAGGGACTTAATGATTTGATTGTTTGTGGAAGCTGAACCATTCAAAGAAGTGAAAGGGTAAAACTCTGAAGAACAAAAAGTTATAGTTCTGTGTTTGAGTTTTGAGGTTCTTTTTGGACTATTGTTGTTAGTATTCTAAATCTGAGAGGAGCTCCATTTTTTATCAATTTATCTTTGGGTCACAATCACTAGTTACTGGGTATGCAATTATATAGAATTAACTTGAAAGCAAAAAAGGGTTTTTGCTGAACTGTGTGAAAACAACACACACCAAAGAACAAAGTCCAATGACTTATTAAATCCTTCAAAGATTACGCATATCTCTGTGCTCCCTATCCCTCCCTCCAATCCCTGCTTTTTAGGTGGTAGCATCAACAAAATTCCCTTTATCTTTGCCTTTGCCTTGCAGACACATGTTATGTGAGGTGAAATAGAGCATTTGAATGGAAATGCTTATTCTAAAGGGAGCAGATAGATTTATTTATTCTAACAAGGGACGGGAAATGTGGTGTGCTAGGACTATTTGGCTCTGGTTGGTTGTGATCTGAAAGGTATGCTTGGATCATGGCAGCTAGATTTAGACTTATCTTGTGCTCAACCAAGTTGACTCCTTTGTAGATCATACATCTTGGCAGCAAACTCAGCAATCTGAAAACTCATCAAACAAAACACATCACAGAAACTTTCTTGCTTTTCATTTCACCATAATTTTATTAATTTTTTTTTTCTTTCTACAATCGTTAAACTCAAAAGGTGCCTAAATGTAAACAAATCTATGCTAGAATATGTATAAATACCAAAGTGTAATTTAATCACATAAAATCCCATGCCTACAAATATTTGATTTGAATTTAGTTTTCAAGAAAAAGAGCACACAATGCAAAGATCCATGGATTATGACTTCCATGTCATAAAAATCATGGACACAAATTCAACATGCAGGAGAGGATCTGCTAGGCGCTAGCCCCAACACTGCCCTTAAACCTCAAGCATGTATGGGGAGTTAGATGTATGAGACTCTGCTTGTGGCACTAATACTGCCTTTTGGAGGGCCTCTACTATATCCAATCAACTCAAGTCATCCTTGGTGAATATGGGATATGTATGCTAAATTATTTGGTTTTGATGATGGATATATGGTTTGTAAAGACCTCTGCCAATAACACAGAGAAAATAATCCAGAAAAACAATTGCAACCAAAAGACAAACCCAAAACTATTCTAGTCAACAGATATTTTTTTTTATTTTTTAAATATTTCTCTAAAATAGTACACAAGCAAATTGAAATACGCCAAACTTATACAGTTTACTAAACATGTGCACATGCAAAACTGGACACTACTAGAATTCTAGATGTTAGTTTGAATGCCGGTCTACTGCTTAAGGTTTTCTGTCTTCAAGAAACCTGATCTCTATGCTTGAAGGGTTTCATCTCCAAGCTACAGCTGCTTTAACATGTCCAGCCAAAGAAAAAAAATCATTTTTAGCTTTCCAAATTTCAAGTGCGTCCCTTATCTTCTTCATAGCACATTATATAACTCAAGCTCTCATTGCCCAGCACACCTGAATCAGAGGAAAGACATCCCTCAAATGTTGGCAGTGGCCGGGGGAGTCAATTGACAAATCTAGCTCCTTAAATTGGGCAGTTAACTGACAAATCAGTCCCTTAAATTAAGGCAGTCAATTGGAAGGTTAGAGGCCAATAGAACTGCCTACTTGCATTATTAAACAATGTAATAGATAGCAACAACAAGCTTAATTAATTTCTACTCATATGCAAGTCGTCATTCACATGAAGTGTTGGATTGTAAACTCAAACTGAACTGATGACTGCTAGCTGTTAGATCAAGCCAGCCAATTTATTCCATTAATCAACTTTCCGTGACTGACAGGTACTGTATTGTCCCTTTCAAATTTGTTAATTTTATGATCAGATGTAATGCACAGAAAATTAATTCAAAATCAGACACAATAACACAGCAGATACCCTGGGAAAACTCTCCTTTTGAGGGAGAAAAACCCAGCAACAAATATATCTCTTATATATATGAGCAATGGCAACAATTATCTTTACAATGAGGCCACACACAAGGCCAATAAACAGCACCAGCAATGGCTGTAACACACTAATAATCTTCCCTTCAATCTGCACTTGAATAGACTCACAATCTGCTCCTATATGAATTCACACTACTCTTCTTGAAGAACTCGCACTTAATGGAGAAATGAGATCGAACTTTTCTTGATGCTTGAATGAAGGAAAGTGACCTTCTATAAATACAATGCTAGAGAGGTCGCACCTTTACAAATGACTAGGTCGGCCATCAAGAAATAAATACAAATGATAATAATTAAATTACAATGAAGGTCGGCCAAAGTAAAGTTTCCATAAACACATATAAATAAATTATATCTTCATTCGAGGCTAGAAGAATTGAGCCCGAAGCTGCCAAACTTCAACACTCCCTCTTAGCTAGGGAGAAATGCTTCTAGTTGTAGAAAAAACATATCACCTCATCGTGATGTCCACCACAATGGCTACAACCAAATGTGGAAAGGAAGGATATCACCTTATCGTGATATCAGATATCACCTCAACATGATATCAACCATGCATGGTATGTACAAGTGTTCATCACTTGCGTGATGTTGTCACCTCAACATGACTTTCACCATGGCTCTCCTAAAGGGTGAAACATAAGTACAAGAAAATCATCACGGACTCTCTCACGTGATGCTGTCATGGAGTCACACGCATGACATCCACCATGGCTCTCCCAGAGGGTGGAATCAAGGGATTTCACCTCAAACTTCTCTTACAAAGAAGAACTCATTAATCAAGGGATTTCACCTCAAACTTCTCTCATAGAGAAGAACTCATTAAAGAGGATCATTGATACTGAGACTCTTTCTCAGTTAAGGCTGTATTCTCCACCATATCAAGCTTATCTCGAAAGTACACAAACTTTATCCTGGAGAGAGGCTTGGTGAGAATGTCTGCCGTCTGCTCATCAATGCTGATATACCTCAATTGTATAGCTTTCCTCAATACCATATCTCTAATATAATGGTATTTGATCTCAACATGCTTGGTTCTGTCCTGAAACACAGGATTGACAGAAAGCTTCACACAACTCTGGTTATCACAATGAATGATAGTAGGCTCCATTGATTGTCCAAACAATCTTGCAAGGAGCTTACGAAGCCACACTGCTTCCTGAGTTGCCATACAAGCTGCAATATACTCTGCCTCTGCTATACTCAATGCTACAGATGACTGCTTCCTATTGCACCAGGAAATCATAGCAGATCCCAAACTGAAACAACATCTAGAGGTGCTCTTCCGATCAGTGGCACACCCTGCCCAATCAAAATCAGTATAACCATGCAACTTCAAATCCAAATCTGAAGAATATCTCAACCCATATCCAACTGTGCCACGCAAGTATCTCAAGATATGCTTTGCTGCAACTAGAAGTATTTTCCTTGGTTCACACATGAACTTGACAAAAATGCACATACTGCAATTTGGTCTAGTATAGATACATCAACGATCCAAACAACTAACTGTACATAGTAGGATCCACCAGATTTGAACTAGCTGGAGCCTCCTTAAGCTTCTGAAAATTGGTTTCCATAAGCCAACATAAAGAACCAAGATCAACTAGATTACCATCTTCTTCAGATTCAGTAGGCTCCCTTTGAATCTTCAAGCAAGATTGTCTACAACACTTGCCTTAGATAAATCAAAATCATACTATTTTGAATAGGTTTGCGGAGCTACCAATATCAAATCCAGATGACTCTCTTGTGCAATTCTGATCTCAGCAAGTGGAGAGGTCTTTCAAGAATTTAACACTTAGCTTTGTAATACAGTAATCTTCACTTCTTCTCAGTGAGTTACAAAACTCCCTCTTGATCCTTGCTTCAGAGATTGCAAAGAAAACTTCTGGAAGTGAGCTCCCTCTAGCCACCAACTCAGTCCCATGGCTGCAAGTTGTGACTTCACGCTTGATCATTTCTTTGGTTGGCATGTCTTCCTCACAAGATGCCTCAAGCTTTTCATCACTAAGCAATCTCTCATCACCTTCTTGCTCCTAGAACTTGTCCTGAAAGCATTTTAGAGAGAGATTACTAATGGTTCATAACTATCCAAAGAAATATCAAGGCTAGAATCATACAAGGTTTACTATTCCAAGTTATAGCATGAATACATAATAATTTTATGAACAATATTAGAACATAAATAAATGAGTCAACCTATAAGAGAAATATATCAAAAGATCAGAATGAAGGGATAAAGAAACTTATCTTTATTGAATTCTGATAAAACTCTTTCTTCCATCTTTTACTCCTCTCGAGAGTGCTAAACAAAAGATAATCTGCACAACTACAAATTTCTTGAATGCATTATGCAATTAGCATGTAGAACCAACACTCTCCAAGAGTTCAAGGCTCTATCACAGTTCATGCATTAGAGAATGATATCGATATGACCAATTAATCACCATCGAAATTGCAATTCTCTTTTCATTTCAAAGTCACACTCAGAAAACAACCAGCATGAAATAACTTGCAATAAATGGAATCTTTAAAGGATCTTATGCTAGAGAACACAATTCAAGAGAAACCACTATCTCTCTTTACTAATTACAAGATCCAAATAAATGATATAACTCAGAAAACAAAGAATACTTATCTCTTTAAATATTCTGATGAATGCAAATACTGGACGCAGTAAGATATGCTGCTCTTGTGCACAGATCAGCACACAACCTTCACGGCTTGAACTCGGGACCATGACTCAGAATAGAAATTCCCTAGAATCCTTCTGAGGAGAGATCTCATCCACATCCGCAAATGAAGCATGTTGATTAGGCCTGGTTGGGCAATCCTTTGCATAGTGACCAAACTTGTCACAACGAAAACATTGGACGTGGGAGAGGTCCCACTTCTTCTTGAATGCGGGAGCACCATTAGCTCCTTCATCTCTATTCCTTTTGAAATATGCTTTCTTTCCACCTTTCCCTTTCTTCTTCGAGGATTGAGCGGAAAGAACATGAATGTCTTCATTTGTAGAGCTTTGACCAATACCTCTCGCAGCCAACCTAGATTCTTCTTGAATACAATCTGACCTCAAATGATCAAACTTGGGAAGTTTCGATCTTGCACTGATTCCTTGAATATAAGACTCCCAAGATGAAGGAAGACCATTAAGGGAAAGCATGGTTAAATCCTTGACATCAACAAAATGACCAATAGTAGAGGGTTGATCTCTCAATTCGAAAATCTTCATGAAGTAAGCGATGACAAATTCTCCTTCCGCCATCTTAATATGATGAAGTTGTTGCTTTAATGCAAGTGCTCGACTTGTATTGTTGATTTCGTACATCTCCTCCAAAGTTTTAAACTTCTTTCTTGCTGTCTTCAACTTGGAGACAATTAGAACAATATGATCCTTAACGGAATCAACCAACATCTTCTTCGCCTTGATGTATTTCTTCCTCCACTGCAACTTCTCTTCTTCCTCCTCTGGTTCGGGAACTTTGGTCTCCACAAACTCAGCCAAGTCATTCTCTTCCAAGGTAAGCATGATTCTGAACCTCCATAAAGTGTAGTTGGATGCTCCCTCGAGTCTATCCTCAATTTTACGACCGTTCACCATCTTGACAAAAATAGAGTTAGACAAAGATATGAAAAGAGAATAGAGAGTAGCGCTGCAATAACAAATCTGATCACGATCTTCTTCAAACCCGCTCTGATACCATGTTAATTTTATGATCAGATGTAATGCACAGAAAATCAATTCAAAATCAGACACAATAACACAACAGATACCTTGGGAAAAACCTCCTCTTGAGGGAGAAAAACCCAACAACAAATATATCTTTTATATATATGAGCAATGGCAACAATTATCTTTACAATGAGGCCACACACAAGGCCAATAAACAGCACTAGCAATGGCTGTAACATACACTAATAATCTGCCCTTCAATTTGCACTTGAATAGACTCACAATCTGCTCCTATATGAATTCACACTACTCTTCTTGAAGAACTCACACTTAATGGAGAAATGAGATCGAACTTTTCTTGATGCTTGAATGAAGGAAAGTGACCTATATATACAATGCTAGATAGGTCGCACCTTTACAAATGACTAGGTCGGCCCTCAAGAAATAAATACAAATGATAATAATTAAATTGCAATGAAGGTCGGCCAAAGTAAAGTTGCCATTAACACATATAAATAAATTATATCTTCATTTGAGGCTGGAAGAATTGAGCCCGAAGCTGCCAAACTTGAACAAAATTTTCCATAATTTACTTTATATAATAAACGGTAACTCACAATTATAGCAACTTGCACAATTAGTATAAATATAAAATCCTTATGATTTAGAAATTTTTGCTAATAATTAATTCTATAAATCATATTTAATATTCAGAAAATAGTTTAGAATGACCAAATTGTCTAATTCCAGCAGTTGGTAAACAATCCCTTTTCTGCAGTGATTTATCTTTAATGGAATACTTTTGAAATGTCTCTAAAATTTGCCCGAATTAGGGGTTTTCACCTCTAATTTCTAACCTTGAGGGGTTTCGCCCTTTGGTTGTTGAACCATAGTCCATGCTCCACAAGGAGTAATAATTCAGATATAAAAATGTATTCACAATGTTCTCTTCTCTGAAATATCCCAACTAGGATACTGATGATTTTTCTGATTTTTAAAACACAATTTTCTGACCAAATTCTGCACTTCAAAATTTCTGCTAAAAACCCTAGTTTCTGATATAGAATTTCTAATTTAAAATAAGCATGAATAGCAACATAAACCCTTCCAAAATGCCAAATAGATTATGCCGAATATATCTAACATCAAGCATGAATGTAACCAGCAAAATGAAACACCAATTTGACCATCCAAACATGCAAAATCTGATTATCAGTTTGTTCAATTCTGCTGCTACAAAATCAGACCTATTATTTATGCAAGTTCACCACAAAATGGGCTCCAAACATGCCCAGAATTATTACAGTAGTTTGCTGCTATGAGTAAACCCTACTAATAAGCCAAAATGTGCATGAAATGTTGATCTACACTAACCCTAGCTGGGTGAACTGATCCAGTTATCACAAGGTGCAAAGATGAATGCAAATATATGACTAAAATGCCTCCAAACCTTACCACAATGGTGTGCTCGCCTGCTGGTCTGTAGGTAAGGGTTTACAACCCATAAAACTTGCCAAAGTCCTCCACTCAAGCCAAATTCCCCTCTCCAAATCAAGGCAGACCACTTGCAACTTGGGCGCCCCACTCTAGGGTGAAACCCTAGACAAAACTAGCATCAAATCTGCCCTCCAAAGTCATATAAACTGATCTGAAATTTGAGCATGAAAAACTATCACCAAAAATCTGTTGAAGCACAAGTAGACCTCCATCATGAAGTCCTCCAATGGTGAGCTAGGTTTTCATCCAACTCACCTACAATTCACAAGGGTTTTCGTCCTTCGAATGGCTGCAGTAATTGCTGATCAGAACTGAAGAATAATGCACGATGATAACAAAACCTCCAAATGACCTTGTATATATAGCAGTCGCTCCACATTACACCAAATTGGCCGACCCAATTTGGGCACCACTTTCTCACCTTTTAATTTTGCTTTTATTTTATTTTTAATTTTTCCATTTGGGCACCAAACTTATATTTCAAAATTATTATATTCTTTTATTCATTTTCTCCTTATAACTCCCAAAAAGGGGTCGTCCAACCCCAAATAAAATATATAAAAATATCTTAGGTGCCAAAAATCAAATTTAAATATTATTTTACTCCCTCCCCTTGAGCACCAAAATTCAAAATAATAAAATATTATTTTTCCTCTTATTTTTCTTGCTCACTTCCAAAAAGGGACATTACAATCCTCCCTTCCCGAAATTGCTTGTCCTCAAACAATGACAAGCATATCACCACCTGAATCCCAAATTCTGATAACATCACATCCGACAAGCATGAAAAGATAGGAGCATCTCAAAGTGCTAACACCAAACGACTCCCCAACCCTTGTAGATCTCCTATGGATGTGTAGTGCACCCCTTACAAGTGCAAGAAAATATGTAATCACCCCTCCTAGGTTGCTGAAGTAAATCAGAACAACAACCTCCCAACTGAAAATCAGTCCCAAATGAGTGCAAACACTATCGCCAACATCATATGATGATAGAGTGCAAACACTATCGCCAACATCCATCGATGAAAAGGTGAACCAAACCTCTCCAAAACACTCAAACAGCTGTTGTCCTCCAAGTAGCCTTTAGGATTTCCATGTGAAATAAGGTGGAATAGTCATTTCTTAGCAAAGCATGGAGTGGATCCTCATGAACTAGGGTAGGTATGCCAAGATCTTCATGCTTTCTTCCAATCCCTATGGCAAGCATTAGTAACTCAAAACCAAACATTATAGCAATACCTCCATACCTTGTTTCAAAGTGCAGCTTCATTTCCCAAGTATGTCCAATAAAGGCAAGTATCTCCATGGCATGCAACACAAAGTTCTGAAATAAGGCAGCCTCCAATGCTACCAAAGAATCAACATGATGATAGGGTTGCACTTCATCATTAACTGACTCTTCATTTTCAAGAGAGGCCAATGAATAACCACTAACTGAATCACTTATGTCTCCCTCTCTATGTGGATGTTTGGCACTAGTGGTTGATCCACTAAGTGTATGCTCAACTACTCTCACCTCCTAGGGTTTGGGCCTTCAAGGGGCCCTCAAACAAAGACAACTCATGATGCAAATTGGATTCATGAACAAGATTTTCTGAATCATACCTTCCCATTTGTCCACCCAAATCTGCATATTCTTCTTGCTTGCTTTCTTCAAGAGACTTTCCCTATTCTTGCTCTACCACCAAGCATACTTCCCTTGGAAGAAATAGGGATTTAAGGTCTGATTCCCTTTGTCTCTTTGCTTGATCTAGCTAGTTACAATGTTCCGTGACCTCTCGCAATTGCTTTTTTGCTTGGGCAGCCAACATCTTTGCTTTCCAACTCTTTGCAACCACCCTTCACACATATCTTGTGTCTTCTTCACATCTTCCATAGTATGGTATACAAAATCAAAACCTTTGTGGCTTGAATCCACAATATGTTCCTTATGTTTGACACTCACATCTTGAGTGCCCTCATTGGGAGATTCCTCAATGCCATTCTCCTCTTGTGAAATAGCTGCTATCTCATGGTTATGCACAGAAATATGACTGCTGTCATAAAACAGAAAATTAGAACCTTCATCATACCTCTTTGTAGTGTCTTCAAGGGGTTCCAATAAGTCTTCATCCTTTGTTGTATGTCCATTGTCAAGTGCTGGTCCAAGAAGTGTATCTAGCTAAAAATTACACGCCTCTCTAGTTATGATAAGGCTGTCCTGAACCTCTATCTTCCTGGCTGTCATGTCTTTTGGTAGACCCTTATTGATGACTTTCAACGCTATTTGCTTCCCTTTTGATGTGAACTCTAACTCCATCCTTTGGAAATCCTGAACATATCGACCAAGTGATTGTAACCATTGGATTCCCAACACAATCTTAGTCCCACCAATGCTGACTACATAGAATTCATCAACCAATGAATAGCCATCCAATTGAATGCCCAATTGGGGTATCTTCCTAGTGCAACTCATCTTCAATCCATCCACCAACATGACATTGAATCCAAGAAACTCCTTTACTTGCAATCCTCTCTTATCCACAAAACCTTCATCAATGAAGTTATGTGTTGCATCACTATCCACTAAACATGAGACCCGTTGCCCCCTCACAATTCCCCTCAAGTAAATGGGATGATACTTAGGGATACCTGAAAGAAAAACAATAGCACCTTGTGCCTTAGTATCTAGCTCCAATTGTGGCTCCTCATGATCACTCTCCGAAGTGGTGTCTTGGACTTCATCATCCTCAAGGTCAGAAGTGACCTCAATGTAGTGTACTTTGCCTTTCCCAAGGCATTTATGTCTTGGTTCCCATGGTTCCTTGCAAGTGAAGCAAAGTTTCTTCCTCCTTAGCTCATTCCTTGTATCAAAGTCCAACTTAGGAGGAGTGGGCTTAGGTTGGTTATCACTTTTTTGAAGTGGTTTATTTTCTTAAGCCCTTACTTTGGTGGCTGAAATGGAGTAATATCAAGATCAAGAGCAAGCTGAATGGCATCATCAAGAGTGTTAGGCCTATGAGCCTTCACCAAACCCTTCAACTTATCATTCAAACCTTCCACAAATAACATTGTCACCCTCTTCTCAGTCATATTAGGTACCATTACTGCGATTTGTTGGAACTCATTGATATATGAATCTGCACACCCAACTTGCCTCAACTGTGCCAAATCTCTATAGTAGACTTCTATATCCTTCCTATCAAACCTTGCAATGAGCTTGTTTGTGAACTCCTCATAAGAATGAATCATGGCGCATGGTTTTGTGTCACAAGCCCATGATGCCACTAGTCATAAGCTACTCCCTCAAGGTGCATAGTTGCAAATTGAATTGCATCCTTCTCCATCATGGGTTTAAGCTTCAAAAATGTATCTATCTGGTGTACCTAGAGGTTGCAAATTGAATTGCATCCTTCTCCATCATGGGTAGCTTCGAAAATGTATCTATCTGGTGTACCCGTGCTCTAGCACTTGTCCTACCATCAAAGTTAGGGAGAGGAACCTTGTTCAATGCTTCTTTGTACTCCTTGTGTTGCCTTTGAGGTTGCCTTTCTTGCTTTCCTTCTTATTCCTTCGCTGGTTCATGTATTGATGCAAATTAATGGTGGTCCTAACCTCATCTAGAAGTGCTTGGTACTCATTATATGCAGCCATTACATCATCATTTACATGAGTGTTTTCTTCCTCTTCCTCGGGTGCAACTTCTTCCATAAAAGTAGGCTGAAGTGGCCTATCCGATACTATAGTAGTGGATCTCCTTGTATAGGTAGCTGCTCTATCCATGTTGTTGTTGTTGGCATTGCTGTTTGCTCTTGGGGTATGCAGATCTACCCTTATTTCTGCAATTGCCGTTGCCATCTGTTGCTGGAAATTTTGCAATACTTGCTGTTGTTGTTGGGAAAAGGTATGCATGAAGTTCTCCCATAGCTGATCATTCCCTCTTGGGCTTCCTTCCTCCATCTCTTGTTGTGAATCTTGCTGCCCTGTTCTTCTATGATAGAAAAACTGAAATGGTGATTGTATGTATGACTCTCAGGCTGGTAGGAACAAGACTTTGATACCACTGAAATATCCCAACTAGGATACTGATGATTTTTCTGATTTTTAAAACAATTTTCTAACCAAATTCTGCACTTCAAAATTTCTGCTAAAAACCCTAGTTTCTGATATAGAATTTCTGATTTGAAATAAGCATGAACAACAACATAAACCCTTTCAAAATGCCTCAAAGATTATGACAAATATATCTAACATCAAACATGAATGTAACCAACAAAATGAAACACCAATTTGACCATCCAAACATGCAAAATCTGATTACCAGTTTGTTCAATTCTGCTGCTACAAAATCAGACCTATTATTTATGCAAGTTCACCACAAAATGGGCTCCAAACATGTGCAGAATTATTTCAGTAGTTTGCTGCTATGAATAAACCCTACTAACAAGCCAAAATGTTTATGAAATGTTGATCTGCACTAACCCTAGTTGGGCGAACTGCTCTAGCTATCACAAGATGCAAAGATAAATGCAAATATATGATGAAAATGCCTCCAAACCCTACCACAATGGTGCGTTGGCCTGCTGGTCTGTAGGTAAGGGTTTACCCCTGAAAATTGCCAAAATCCTCCACTCAAGCCAAATTCGCCTCTCCAAATTAAGGCACACCACCTGCAACTTTGGACACTCCACTCTAAGGTCAAACCCTAGACCAAACTAGCAACAAATTTGCTCTCCAAAGTCGCCTAAACTGATCTGAAATCTGAGCATGAAAACTATCACCAAAATCCATTGAAGCAGAAGTAGACCTCCATCATGAAGTCCTCCAATGATGAGCTAGGTTTTCATCCAACTCACTTGCAATTCACAAGGGTTTTCGTCCTTGGAATGGCTGCAATAATTGCTGATCAGAACTGAAGAATAATGCATGATGAGAACAAAACCTCCAAATGACTTTGTATGTCTAGCAATCACTCCACATTACACCAAATTGGCCAACCCAATTTGGGCACCACTTTCTCACCTTTTAATTTTTCTTTTATTTTATTTTTAATTTCTCCATTTGGGCGCCTATTGGTGTACGTTTTATCATCCACCGAACACACAAAATAAAATGTCCAAAGACACTCTATCCTCTCTTGAACAAAATCACCGCGTATGCTAAGATTGCGAGAAGATCATATGGCGATTCCAAGGTTTCTTTTGTCAAGTCTTGACGTGTGGATAAGCTCAATGGGTGTTGTGATATGCTGGTAATACACAAAGGGACTTACGCTAGGCTTGTTCAATTCACAAGTTAGGACTTAGACAGATTTATCATTAAATACTCTTTCTTTTGGGATTTTCAGTTTAGGATTTCAAAAAAGGTGAAAAAGGATAAGGGTTTAGAAGTTCTAATCTATCCCTAAGAATTCAAGAGACGGTAAATATTAGGTGAAACAAGTAACCACGCTTTGCTTCGCCTCCCTGGGATAACTACACAAAGTGGGTGCAATCTTCAAGGGGTGTGATTATAATTTTCTTGTCTTGAACAATACTTATTCAGACTGAAGTTAAGCATCCACAATCATAAGCTCAGGCTAACTTTATGCATTCGAATAAAAATCATCTATTCAAAGAAAGTATGAGCTAAGTTTCACCAATCAATACTATCAAATCTTTCATTCATTTAACAAACATTCAAATCAAATTCTATCTTAATTATTATCTAATTCAAATCAAATTCTATCTTAATTTTAATCTAATGTTGAAGAAGCTATGCAACCTTGCAAACCACTTGACAATAAAAGGGATTCAAAGCAAATCATGCATAAGAGCTTTTATTATCGAAAGTAGCAATACACAACAATCTCATACACTTTCTTCACACTTTACAAATGAGGGGCGAGCTCAATTTATAGGCTCTTTGATTACAATTCAATGGCCAAGATTGATTTCAAATCAACGGCCAAGATTAGAAAATAAACCCTAATTAGGGTTTGTCACAACCAACTACCTCTTGACCAATGAGAAAATTACATTTGGGGACACTTGTCCTTTTGCTAAATATAAACCAACAATAAAATAGAAAGTTGTTGCATGTTGATTTGGAACAATTTGATTGGTTGGAAGATGACGAGGCACCACCTCAGCGTGCTGCATGTCTTCATTGGTCACTTTGTTTTTCTTCCATGTGCTTGCCTTAGAATATCTTTCCTTGTCGACGAATTTGTCCTTTGCGCTTGTTCCTTCCTAGCTTTGATCTTGGATTCCAATTTGTATAAAAACATGGAAATTTGTTTGGAATACTTTTCTTGCCACCATCTGATTCTTATTGGAAGCTTGTCTTTAATTCTTCAGGAGATGAAATCCTTCAAGAATTTTCCCTGATTGCTTCTTTCAAGTGCCTTGAATTTGGAGAAGAATTTCCCTGTGCTTTCGCCACAATGGAGGAAATTGGAACTTTCTCTGTGAAGTATTTCCCGTACTTAGCCAAATTTTGGCTATTCAAGTTCATTTTGTAACACCTTCATGTGGACCATTCAACACTTAGCCAAGATTTTGGCCATCTTCATGTTCGAATGAATTTTGCCTACAAATCTGCCTTCCATTCTGAATTTGGCTTGTGCTAAGTAGGGCAGACTCCTTCCTTGGACAAGGATTTTATTCGCTTACTCTTTATTCGTCTTCATTCTTCCTGTTTTCTTTCCAACACTTAGTCAATTTTCTGAATTCTCCTCCCTGAGGTGTCAACACTTTGGTCTCACCATCCACTCTTTATGCCAAGGTCGGACTTTATGTGGCTTTGGACATTACTTGCTAGAGGTAAGTCGAATTTTGAGCTGCTTTGGACATCTTTCTTTTGGCCAAGGCAGGCTTTGAAGCCTCTTTTCCATTCATCTTTGGTGTGGGCGGACTTCTCTTGATGCTTTCCATTCCTCATTTTCCTTATGGCGGACTTTGGAGTGTCTTGGACAAGTTCTGGGCGAACTTCCTAATGCTTTGCCATATTCTATCTTTCCTCATGGGCGGACTTCAAGATTTCCTTTCCATGTTTCCTTTTGGCATGGAAGACTTTGGAGACTTCTTGCCATTTCCTATCCAAGGTGGGCAGACTTCCTTGATGCCTGGACAAGTGCAAAGGCAGACTTCCTTAGTGCCTTTCCAAATGCATGGTGGACTTTGTCTCCATCTTGACCAAGGCATGGCGGACTTCCTTGACATTACTCCTTTTAGCACTTAGCCAAATTTTGAAACATTATTCTCCAAGGGGCCAATACTTAGCCAATTTCATGAGTCTTCCTTTCCTAGGCGTCCATACTTAGCCAAATTTTAAATTTTTCTTCCCCCTCTTGGCTGGGCGGACTTTAGCTTTATCCTGACACTTCCTTCTTCAAGCTAGGGTGGACTTCATGATGTTCATGCCAAGCTCTCAAGAAGTGGGCGGACTTTATCTTGTCTTTGATATCTTGCCTAGGGTGGACTTGGAGGCTGGACTGACATTCTTCCAAGTGGACTTGACTTCATGCTTGTCAAAGGTTGGGTGGACTTCCCAGACTTCATGCCATATCCCCCTCTTCTTAAGGTGGACTTCCTTTGTGCTTTGACATTTTACTCTCCATGGCAAGGGCGGACTTTCCCTATGTCTTGACACTCCTTGGCGGACTTGTCTCCATGCTTGCCATTTCCTATCCAAGTGCTAGGCAGACTTCCTTGATGTCTTGACATTGCTTCTGCCATCTCCATGGCGGACTTGGAGGTTCTTCAGACTTATGCCATTTTCTATTTTTGGTGTTCATGAATTTCATGTTGAATATCTTGTCTTTTTTCTGGATCATCTCGCCATGTGATTTTTACTTGATTTTCATGATTTTTGCTTCTAGAGGCCTAAATTTTTTATCCTAAAGATGGAAATGTTGACTTTATGACCTGTGGGACCTTGGCACTTTTTAAAAATAGAAATTGCTAAAAATAGAAAAAGCAAAATCCCTAAAAAATAGGAAGTCTCGGATTGGTCCAAAAATGCCAAAAATAGAAAAAGCAAAAGTCCCTAAAAAATAGGAAGTGTCAGAATTGATTGAAAGCCATGGCGATCCTCGTCCTCCGGACCTTCAGAGCACTTTGATGATGTGTATGCACTGTTCTAGGCTTGGATTCTCAACTTGGCTCGGATGAGTCTTCAAAACTCTATATCCTCATTGTAAAAGAAAATGGTGATTAGCAGTTGCAACACCACAGAAAAAACCCAAAAAGCAAAAAGAGGGGGTCCCCATTTGCAATGGGGCGACGTGTGAAAAGGTCACAACACCAAACTTAATATTTCAAAATTATTATAATTTTTTATTCCTCTCATTTTTCTCTCTCGCTTCCAAAAAGGGATATTACATTCTCCTTGCTTGGTCTCTCTTTAAATACCTTTCTTCTCTAACAGTCGTAACTCTTCACACGTCATTTGACTTTAATTATAGTTTCGCCTTGAAAAATAGAAGGAAATAATGGATAGGAGTGATCAGCCACCAGCATCAAGTGAAGAGGAGGCAAAACAAATGTTTGTAGAAGTGCTAAGACAATTACAAAACACCAATCTGTATTTGAGTCAGATGGCTCATAACACAACAAATGGAAGAAGCATGGTGCATGTGGAGAGAGGAAAATAGCAAAGATGTAGAAAAAAATGGACACTCTACTAGCAAACCTTCAGGTTCATCACAATCTAGACCTTTCATGCCTATCTTTCTAAAGGAGGACAAGCCTATACAAGGGAAACCCATGGAGAACAATGAGGATGCTGAAATTTTGGCTAAGTATCAGGCTTTGGGGACAGATTTTCAGTTGGCTATCTCTTTTAGAGATTATTTGGAGGTCACCAAACGCATAAAGCCAAAGCAGAATCAGTGGAATTGAGGGAAGCAAAATTATGGGCTACAAAAAAGGTTGAGTTGTCTATCCTTGCCGAACTTTGATGGATCATCCAAGGGTACAACTAAAGCTTGGATTTAGAAATTGGATACTTACCTTGCCTTGAATCAGATGAAGGAGACTGAGGCCATCAAATTTGCTACCCACCTTGAAGGAGCAGCACATGAGTAGTGGTATCATGGTTTAGTGACACAAGGTCATGGTGCGATAATTTGTTATGATCATTTTTGCACTACATTGATAGAGCAATTTGATTGCAAGGATTGAGAGGCACACTCTAGAGAGTTGGCTCAATTGAGATAGGTTGGGACACTTGAAGGATACATTTCAAAGTTTTAGTGATTGTTAGTAATGGTTTATGATGTGAATGAGAGGAGGTTGACTTCTTGGTTCATAGAGGGTTTGTCAGAACTTCTTAGGGGTTGGGTTAAAGCTTTTGATCCTCCATCCTTGCAAGATGCTATTAAGCGTGCAAGGAACATAGAGCTATCCAAATCACAGGCTAGATTTCCTATCAAGTTTTTGCAAGGACCCTTAACATAGAGTCTGCCGCAGAGGAGGGACAAGAAAACATAATTTTCTAGATCAATTGGGGAGATTTCTAGGCCGGTTGGTGGGGCACCTCGTGATTTGAGGGTTGAGTTGAGACAAAAGAGGCTTTGCTTCGAATGTCGTGAACCTTAGACACTTGGACATAAGTGTAGGAGTGAGGGAAAGGCCCACTGGATTGAGGTCTTCGAGGAACCTAGTGATGATGAGTTGGAGGAGACACAGGTCCTTGATGAGCAACATGAGCAAGTGGATGGGAAGACAAGCACAATGAGCATTAGGATAATTTAGCACAAATGGATGGTGTGATTGCAATATGGGGTTTAGTGAAACTAAGGAGATAATTATAATGATCCCTTCACGTGTCATCTAGGATCATTTGCTTAACCTTTGTTGCCCTTGTAGTGCTAGATTGCCTCCATATGGACCAATTAGGGCTGATGACCAGAAAGTGCCTCACGAACCTTCACAAGTCGTCTCAACACAATTGTGTTGGAGGAAAAACAGGTCTCAACAACCTATTTGAAAATCAAAATAAAATTAAAAAATACAAAAATTAAAATTAAAAAGATTACTAAAGTGAAACATGTTTATTATTTTACCTTCAACAGCTCCAATTTCAACAATGTTCTAAATATGCCTTGTGACATATGGTGGTTGGTGATGAACATTTAGATGCATTTAGCCTTAGCATACACGTGTTTGATCCTGTAAGAGAGAGGGGCCAACCGTGTCAAGGCTCTAGGTCATGAAGAGCCGAGAGCGGAGGGCTGCCCTAACTTACCTCACTCTAAAGGGATGTTGTGGGGTGAGGATCGAGAATGAAGAGTACTATGTAGTACTTTTGTCACTCTACTGACCCAAAACTCTGGTTGGAGCTAGACGAGCTAGTTTTTGGAGTTCGAACTGTACCTCAGACAACTCTTTGTCCAAGGACGACAGTGCGGGTCTAGGACAACAGCGCGGCACGCTGGCATCTCTCTAGCCCGTTGGCGTCTGTAAGGCCAGAAAACGTAAAGTATAGCAAAGAGGCTACCAAAAACCTACTTGCAGCCTAGCTAGTTGATTTTAACAAAGTAAACAAAATGATGAAGTACCAAAAATAAAGACAGAGATGAGAAAGCAAGTAAAGGAAAGCTAGGGTGACAGAGATGATCTCACAAAAGCATCAATTCGCTAGCTAGCTGCACACACATGTTCACCTACACACAAGCAAGAGGGGAAAATTGTTGGGGTTGTATAGGGGCCTGCCTCAGTCAAACCTCCGGTTTGGTGTTTCCACCTCCACGGACAACCAAAAAGCAACGAAGTAGAATATGCGATAAAGAAGATTGAAAGTACTGCAATGAACACTACAAAAGACAAGTGTTACTCTATCAAATCACAAAGGAGAGGAATGAAGCGTTACCACCTCCACCCAAAGGCTCTCAAGGACAATGAAGGGAGAATGCAAGCTACGAACTTGGCAAAGTCACCATTGCCTCAACCGTGGTGAAGGGAGGTCTTGCAAGACTACAAGCTCGCAACTTTTGTGATAGCTTCACACTTGCAATGTGGAGTTGATGGAGTGCCAATGCTGAAGTGAATGAGAATGTGCTTGAGAATGTGAATGAATTGCTAAGAGAGATTGAATGAGTGTGTAAGAGATGAAGTGAATGTGTAGAAGATGTTTTTGAAGGTGGGATGAGAAGGAATAAGGCATTTTCGGGTCGGTTGGTCAAAGAGGGACGTTACAATTCATCCCTAATGAGGAGTGTAATGCCTTTTCCAACTTCAGACGCAGGAATTCATCAAGGACGGCAACACGCCGCGTAGATGTCTGTGCTCCGTGCGTGCATCCCCGACAAATATTCTCTCACTAACGCATAGGACAGACGCCAAGTGGATGCATTTTGGATGGGTGATGTGGAATTTCGCCTTCGGATTTGATTTTTGAAGGTGAGGGTATGTGAAAGGGGATTTGCTAAAGGGGTGCAAATTCGCTCCTATACATTTTTCCCCCACTTTAGCGAGCACGAATATCAATGAGTGTTCGGTAAAGTAGAACGAAGAGTTACAAATGTATACTTGAACCGTCGACGAAGTAGACCGTGATCTGGCGAACTCGAAAGCATAGGGCAGGCAAAGGACTCCATAGGTACTCTCTCCTAAGGAGGTTTGAACAAAAAGACTCCATAGCCCCGCAGAACTATGAAGTTGCACAAAGTACACCAAAGGACTGTAGACCAGCGATGGACAGATCCCGCAGGATGTAAGGACCTTACAGGCCCACAGACCTGCAAGAAGGCATTCTCCCAAGTACTCTCTCACGAAGGAAGCCCAATGAGAGGGGGACTCCGTAGAGTCGGATTGAAAAGTGGCTTCATAGACGCACCTGCAAAGCAACATGTTAATCCGCAGATAAAACATGCCAGAGAACAAAAAGCAGCCACACAGGTAGACAAGTAGACAATCACGTAGACAGTCAAGAAATTGCAAGGATTTCAAAAGGGTCCCTTAGGAACCCTTCAAAAGAAGAGGGGTCCACCCAAGGGACGCGCTATCTGAAAGTACAAGAGTGTTTTTTGCAAATCGATTCAACATCAAGGAATCCTTTCGAAAGATGTTCACTTCATCAAAGAATTTGAAAGGAAAAAAATGCCCCCTCGTGAGGGGTAGGTCGAGGCTTCTCCCGTAGGAAAAGCTACTCCCACCTCGGAAGAAAGTTCTTCAAATTATTTCTTTTGCAAACCCATGATGAAGGAAACACGTTCCACTAGGGGTCCAAGTTGAGAATGAGTCTTGAAAAAGATTGCAAGGATTTTTCGAGAAAAGATTCGTTGGCAACGAATGCATTTTCTGAAAATTGTAACATTGTGAAAGTGACGTCGCACATACGAGGGACAACTCAAGCAAAGA